>JBDLLF010000041.1:155000-325000 GCA_039707465.1 Rhabdophis nuchalis | reverse complement strand
CAGTAGGTAGGTAGGTAGGGGGATAGAGACGGAGAGGGAGAAATACAGTACGTAGGTAGGTAGAGGGATAGAGAGAGTGAGGAATACATTAGGTAGGTAGGTAGGTAGGTAGGTAGGTAGGTAGGTAGGTAGGTAGGTAGGTAGGTAGGTAGGTAAGTAGGTAGGTGGATAGAGAGGGAGAGGGAGAAACACAGTAGGTAGATAGGTAGGTAGAGGGATAGAGGGAGAAATACAGTAGGTAGGTAGGTAGAGGGATAGAGAGAGTGAGGAATACAGTAGGTAGGTAGGTAGGTAGAGGGATAGAGAGAGTGAGGAATACATTAGGTAGGTAGGTAGGTAGGTAGGTAGGTAGGTGGATAGAGAGGGAGAGGGAGAAATACAGTAGGTAGATAGGTAGGTAGAGGGATAGAGGGAGAAATACAGTAGGTAGGTAGGTAGAGAGATAGAGTGAGGAATACAGTAGGTAGGTAGGTAGGTACGTAGGTAGGTAGGTAGGTAGGTAGGTAGGTAGGTAGGTAGGTAGGTAGGTAGAGGGATAGAGGGAGAAATAATGTAGGTAGGTAGAGGGATAGAGGGAGAAATACAGTAGGTAGGTATGTAGGTAGGTAGGTAGGTAGGTAGGTAGGTAGGTAGGTAGGTGGATAGAGAGGGAGAGGGAGAAATACAGTAGGTAGATAGGTAGGTAGAGGGATAGAGGGAGAAATACAGTAGGTAGGTAGGTAGGTAGGTAGATAGAGTGAGGAATACAGTAGCTAGGTAGGTAGCGGGATAGAGAGGGAGAGGGTGAAATACAGTAGGTAGGTAGGTAAGGGGATAGAGAGAGAGGGAGAAATACAGTAGGTAGGTAGGTAGAGAGATAGAGTGAGGAATACAGTAGGTAGGTAGGTAGAGGGATAGAGAGAAAGAAGGAAAAATACAATGGGTAGGTAGGTAGGGGGATAGAGGGAGAAATACACTAGGTAGGTAGGTAGATAAATAGAGTGAGGAATACAGTAGGTAGGTAGGTAGGTAGGTAGGTAGGTAGGTAGGTAGGTATATAGAGGGATAGAGGGAAAGAGGGAGAAATACATTAGGTAGGTAGGTAGAGGGATAGAGAGGAAGAGGGAGAAATACAGTAGGTAGGTAGGTAGGTATGTTGGTTGGGGGATAGAGAGGGAGAGGGAGAAATACAGTAGGTAGGTAGGTAGGTAGGTAGGTAGGTAGGTAGGTAGGTAGGTAGGTAGGTAGAGGGATAGAGGGAGAAATACAGTAGGTAGGTAGGTAGGGGGATAGAGGGAGAAATACAGTAGGTAGGTAGGTAGGGGGATAGTGAAGGAGAAATACAGTAGGAAGGTAGGGAGGGAGGTAGAGTGAGGAATACAGTAGGTAGGTAGGTAGGGGGATAGAGAGGGAGAGGGAGAGGGAGAAATACAGTAGGTAGGTAGGTAAGGGGTTTGAGAGAGAGGGAGAAATACAGTAGGTAGGTAGGTAGAGATATAGAGTGAGGAATACAGTAGGTAGGTAGGTAGGGGGATAGAGACGGAGAGGGAGAAATACAGTACGTAGGTAGGTAGAGGGATAGAGAGAGTGAGGAATACATTAGGTAGGTAGGTAGGTAGGTAGGTAGGTAGGTAGGTAGGTAGGTAGGTAGGTAGGTAGGTGGATAGAGAGGGAGAGGGAGAAACACAGTAGGTAGATAGGTAGGTAGAGGGATAGAGGGAGAAATACAGTAGGTAGGTAGGTAGAGGGATAGAGAGAGTGAGGAATACAGTAGGTAGGTAGGTAGAGGGATAGAGAGAGTGAGGAATACATTAGGAAGGTAGGTAGGTAGGTAGGTAGGTAGGTAGGTAGGTAGGTAGGTAGGTAGAGGGATAGAGGGAGAAATACAGTAGGTAGGTAGGTAGAGGGATAGAGAGGGAGAGGAAGAAATACAGTAGATAGGTAGGTAGGTAGGTAGGTAGGTAGGTAGAGGGATAGAGAGGAAGAAATACAGTAGGTAGGTAGGTAGGTAGGTAGATAGAGTGAGGAATACAGTAGCTAGATAGGTAGGGGGATAGAGAGGGAGAGGGAGAAATACAGTAGGTAGGTAGGTAAGGGGATAGAGAGAGAGGGAGAAATACAGTAGGTAGGTAGGTAGAGAGATAGAGTGAGGAATACAGTAGGTAATAATAATAATAATAATATTTATTTTATATACCGCGTCCTCTCCCCAGGGGGACTCGGAGCGGTGCACAGGGAAAAATTAAAACATTATAAAATATGCATACAAGAATAAATACAATAGAATAAAAACAAATTAAATTTAATTGTCCCTGCACTAAAATCCCCATATTAAAACTAGCATTCCCTAACGCCCTAAAGGTAGAGACTAACCTAGGCCGGCCAAGCAGAAAAAGTATGTTTTTAATTTTTGACGGAAGGAGCGGAGGTCCGTGGTTGTTCTAATATCGGGGGGAAGGTCGTTCCAGAGGGCAGGGCCCGCCACAGAGAAGGCCCTTCCCCTGGGCGTCGCCCGCTGACAAAGTCTAGTGGACGGCACCCGGAGAAGTCCCTCTCTGTGGGAGCGAATCGGCCGGGAGGATGTGTGGGGCAGGATCCGATCGTGCAGATAGCTAGGTCCCGTGCCATGGAGCGCTTTAAAGATGACAACTAGCACCTTGAAGCGCACCCGAAAGACGACAGGCAGCCAGTGCAGCTCGCGCAAGAGAGGTGTTATATGGGTGAACCTAGAGGTCCCCATTATTGCTCGCGCGGCTGCATTCTGGACAAGCTGAAGTCTTCGGGTGCACCTCAAGGGGAGCCCCATGTAGAGAGAATTGCAGTAGTCCAGTCGGGATGTCACGAGGGCATGAGTGACTGTGCAAAGGGCATCCCGATCCAATAGGGGACGCAACTGGCGTACCAGGCGAACCTGGTAGAATGCCCTCCTGCCACGGCTGTCACTTGATCTTCCATGGACAGCCGGGAATCCAGGAGGACGCCCAAGTTGCGTGCCCCATCCACAGGGGTCGATGGTATCAAAAGCCGCTGAGAGGTCTAATAGGACCAGGATGGAGGAACAACCCCCATCTCTGGCCCTCCAGAGATCATCTACCAACGCGACCAATGCCGTCTCGGTGCTATGCCCGGGCCGGAAGCCACACTGGCGCGGGTCCAGATAATCAACTTCCTCCAGGTGACGGGGAAACTGTTGTCCCACCACACTCTCAACAACCTTCGCCAGGAAGGGAAGGTTGGAGACGGGACGATAGTTGACTAATAAAGCTGGGTCCAGAGAGGGCTTCTTCAGGAGGGGCCTCACCATGGCCTCTTTAAGGGAGGCAGGCAAGAAACCCTCACTCAGAGAAGCGTTGACAACCTCCTGGAGCCAGCCTCGTGTCACCTCCCAGGATGCCAGTACAAGCCAGGAAGGACACGGGTCCAATAAACATGTGGTGGCTCGCAGTCGCCCACGTAACCTGTCCATATCCTCGGAAGTAACAGAGTCAAACTCCTCCTAACCAAGACCCGCCTCGTGCAATCCCACTGGGCCATCGATGGAGACTAGTTCGTTCTGAATCTGAGCGATTTTCTCCTGCAGATAAATCCCAAATTCCTCTGCTCTACCCTGTAATGGGGTTTCCCGCACCCTCTGTTGTAGGAGGGAGCGGGTCACCCTAAACAGGGAGGCAGGGCGGTTATCTGCGGATGCTATGAGAGTGGCACAGTGATGGCGTTTGGCCACTCTCAGCGCCACAATGTAAGTCCGTAAATGGGCTCTTACCTGTGTCCGGTCAGATTCAGATCGAGTAGACCTCCATCTTCTCTCTAGGCATCTCTTGTGGCGTTTCATCACCCTTAGCTCCTCGGTGAACCAAGGAGCCAGGGTGGCTCGCCGCCGCAAGAGAGGCCGCAAGGGCGCGACCCGATCCAAGGCTCCCGTGGCCGCAATATTCCATGCGGCCACGAGGTCCTCCATCGGGGCGCGGGTCAGGGGTACAGGAAGTGGCCCAAGCGCCGCCTGGAACCCATCGGGGTCCATCAGGCGCCTGGGGCGGAACCAAATAGATGACTCAGGTTCCGCCTCCCCACGGTGGGGGGTAGCGGTTGGAAAGTCGAGCCGGAGAAGTGAGTCATCTGACCATGACAAGGGCGTGATGACTATATCCCCTATACCCAGATCACTCTTCCATTGGCCTGAGACAAAGATGAGATCCGGTGTATGTCCACCCTCGTGGGTGGGGCCTTGAATTAATTGGGTCAGGTCCATGGCCGTCATGGAAGCCATGAACTCCCGAGCTACCCCGGATGATTCGCCCGCCGATGGCAGATTAAAGTCCCCCATGACTAAAAGTCTGGGGGTCTCAACTGCCATCGTAGCGATCACCTCGAGGAGCTCGGGCAGGGCTGCTGTTACATAGCGGGGAGCCAGGTATACAACCAGCAAGCCCAACTGCCTCCCTAGGCCCCACTTCACACAGAGGGACTCACAACCGGTGGTCTGTGGCACAATGGTCTCTCTCGGCTCCAGACCTTCCCTAATAATAACCGCTACCCCACCACCCCTGCCTAGGGCCCGGGGCTGATGAAAAGCGCGGTAACCTGGTGGGCACATTTCAACGAGGGGGAGTCCTCCCTCGTGGCCCAACCAGGTCTCCGCAATTCCTACCAGGTCCGGCTCCCCCTCTGACACAAGGTCATGGATGAGGGGGGCTTTGTTGACCACGAACCTGGCGTTGCAAAACATCAGCCGCAGGCCCTGGCTCTGTACTCCCTGACCACCTAGCCTGCGGGGGTTGTGGCATTTGACCGTTTGTAGCCATCGGCCTCGTGCCCCCAACCGGGAGGATGGAACTTGTCTCCCATCGGATCTGCCTCTCCCTGCCACCCTCTCGATGGGTAGGCCCTCCATGGAAACGACCCATGTATCCCCCCTCTTAGCGGAACCATCCGCCTCCTTCCGTAGTCTGCTGGCTCGGCCCGTTCCCTTCTTGCTAATCTCAACCTGTCTATACCCTCCCCCCTCCCTGGTACCCCCTAAAATCGACAACAAATTTCTTACTAAAAAACCCCTGAGGCCGTGCTGAGGTAGGTAGGTGGATAGAGAGGGATAGGGAGAAATACAGTAGGTAGGTAGAGGGATAGAGAGATTGAGGAATACAGTAGGTAGGTAGAGGGATAGAGAGAGGGAGAGGTACAGTAGATAGGTAGGTAGGTAGAGGTAGGTAGGTAGGTAGGTAGGTAGGTAGGTAAGTAGGTGGGTAGAGAGGGAGAGGGAGAAATACAGTAGGTAGGTAGGTAGAGGGATAGAGGGAGGAATACAGTAGGTAGGTAGGTAGGTAGGTAGGTAGGTAGGTAGGTAGGTAGGTAGGTAGGTAGGTAGGTAGAGGGATAGAGGGAGAAATACAGTAGGTAGGTAGGTAGAGGGATAGAGAGGGAGAGGAAGAAATACAGTAGATAGGTAGGTAGGTAGGTAGGTAGGTAGAGGGATAGAGAGGAAGAAATACAGTAGGTAGGTAGGTAGGTAGGTAGGTAGGTAGAGTGAGGAATACAGTAGCTAGATAGGTAGGGGCATAGAGAGGGAGAGGGAGAAATACAGTAGGTAGGTAGGTAAGGGGATAGAGAGAGAGGGAGAAATACAGTAGGTAGGTAGGTAGAGAGATAGAGTGAGGAATACAGTAGGTAATAATAATAATAATAATATTTATTTTATATACCGCGTCCTCTCCCCAGGGGGACTCGGAGCGGTGCACAGGGAAAAATTAAAACATTATAAAATATGCATACAAGAATAAATACAATAGAATAAAAACAAATTAAATTTAATTGTCCCTGCACTAAAATCCCCATATTAAAACTAGCATTCCCTAACGCCCTAAAGGTAGAGACTAACCTAGGCCGGCCAAGCAGAAAAGGTATGTTTTTAATTTTTGACGGAAGGAGCGGAGGTCCGTGGTTGTTCTAATATCGGGGGGAAGGTCGTTCCAGAGGGCAGGGCCCGCCACAGAGAAGGCCCTTCCCCTGGGCGTCGCCCGCTGACAAAGTCTAGTGGACGGCACCCGGAGAAGTCCCTCTCTGTGGGAGGGAATCGGCCGGGAGGATGTGTGGGGCAGGATCCGATTCTGCAGATAGCTAGGTCCCGTGCCATGGAGTGCTTTAAAGATGACAACTAGCACCTTGAAGCGCACCCGAAAGACGACAGGCAGCCAGTGCAGCTCGCGCAAGAGAGGTGTTATATGGGTGAACCTAGAGGTCCCCATTATTGCTCGCGCGGCTGCATTCTGGACAAGCTGAAGTCTTCGGGTGCACCTCAAGGGGAGCCCCATGTAGAGAGAATTGCAGTAGTCCAGTCGGGATGTCACGAGGGCATGAGTGACTGTGCAAAGGGTATCCCGATCCAATAGGGGACGCAACTGGCGTACCAGGCGAACCTGGTAGAATGCCCTCCTGCCACGGCTGTCACTTGATCTTCCATGGACAGCCGGGAATCCAGGAGGACGCCCAAGTTGCGTGCCCCATCCACAGGGGTCGATGGTATCAAAAGCCGCTGAGAGGTCTAATAGGACCAGGATGGAGGAACAACCCCCATCTCTGGCCCTCCAGAGATCATCTACCAACGCGACCAATGCCGTCTCGGTGCTATGCCCGGGCCGGAAGCCACACTGGCGCGGGTCCAGATAATCAACTTCCTCCAGGTGACGGGGAAACTGTTGTGCCACCACACTCTCAACAACCTTCGCCAGGAAGGGAAGGTTGGAGACGGGACGATAGTTGACTAATAAAGCTGGGTCCAGAGAGGGCTTCTTCAGGAGGGGCCTCACCATGGCCTCTTTAAGGGAGGCAGGCAAGAAACCCTCACTCAGAGAAGCGTTGACAACCTCCTGGAGCCAGCCTCGTGTCACCTCCCAGGATGCCAGTACAAGCCAGGAAGGACACGGGTCCAATAAACATGTGGTGGCTCGCAGTCGCCCACGTAACCTGTCCATATCCTCGGAAGTAACAGAGTCAAACTCCTCCCAACCAAGACCCGCCTCGTGCAATCCCACTGGGCCATCGATGGAGACTAGTTCGTTCTGAATCTGAGCGATTTTCTCCTGCAGATAAATCCCAAATTCCTCTGCTCTACCCTGTAATGGGGTTTCCCGCACCCTCTGTTGTAGGAGGGAGCGGGTCACCCTAAACAGGGAGGCAGGGCGGTTATCTGCGGATGCTATGAGAGTGGCACAGTGATGGCGTTTGGTCACTCTCAGCGCCACAATGTAAGTCCGTAAATGGGCTCTTACCTGTGTCCGGTCAGATTCAGATCGAGTAGACCTCCATCTTCTCTCTAGGCATCTCTTGTGGCGTTTCATCACCCGTAGCTCCTCGGTGAACCAAGGAGCCAGGGTGGCTCGCCGCCGCAAGAGAGGCCGCAAGGGCGCGACCCGATCCAAGGCTCCCGTGGCCGCAATATTCCATGCGGCCACGAGGTCCTCCATCGGGGCGCGGGTCAGGGGTACAGGAAGTGGCCCAAGCGCCGCCTGGAACCCATCGGGGTCCATCAGGCGCCTGGGGCGGAACCAAATAGATGACTCAGGTTCCGCCTCCCCACGGTGGGGGGTAGCGGTTGGAAAGTCGAGCCGGAGAAGTGAGTCATCTGACCATGACAAGGGCGTGATGACTATATCCCCTATACCCAGATCACTCTTCCATTGGCCTGAGACAAAGATGAGATCCGGTGTATGTCCACCCTCGTGGGTGGGGCCTTGAATTAATTGGGTCAGGTCCATGGCCGTCATGGAAGCCATGAACTCCCGAGCTACCCCGGATGATTCGCCCGCCGATGGCAGATTAAAGTCCCCCATGACTAAAAGTCTGGGGGTCTCAACTGCCATCGTAGCGATCACCTCGAGGAGCTCGGGCAGGGCTGCTGTTACATAGCGGGGAGCCAGGTATACAACCAGCAAGCCCAACTGCCTCCCTAGGCCCCACTTCACACAGAGGGACTCACAACCGGTGGTCTGTGGCACAATGGTCTCTCTCGGCTCCAGACCTTCCCTAATAATAACCGCTACCCCACCACCCCTGCCTAGGGCCCGGGGCTGATGAAAAGCGCGGTAACCTGGTGGGCACATTTCAACGAGGGGGAGTCCTCCCTCGTGGCCCAACCAGGTCTCCGCAATTCCTACCAGGTCCGGCTCCCCCTCTGACACAAGGTCATGGATGAGGGGGGCTTTGTTGACCACGAACCTGGCGTTGCAAAACATCAGCCGCAGGCCCTGGCTCTGTACTCCCTGACCACCTAGCCTGCGGGGGTTGTGGCACTTGACCGTTTGTAGCCATCGGCCTCGTGCCCCCAACCGGGAGGATGGAACTTGTCTCCCATCGGATCTGCCTCTCCCTGCCACCCTCTCGATGGGTAGGCCCTCCATGGAAACGACCCATGTATCCCCCCTCTTAGCGGAACCATCCGCCTCCTTCCGTAGTCTGCTGGCTCGGCCCGTTCCCTTCTTGCTAATCTCAACCTGTCTATACCCTCCCCCCTCCCTGGTACCCCCTAAAATCGACAACAAATTTCTTACTAAAAAACCCCTGAGGCCGTGCTGAGGTAGGTAGGTGGATAGAGAGGGATAGGGAGAAATACAGTAGGTAGGTAGAGGGATAGAGAGATTGAGGAATACAGTAGGTAGGTAGAGGGATAGAGAGAGGGAGAGGTACAGTAGATAGGTAGGTAGGTAGAGGTAGGTAGGTAGGTAGGTTGGGGGATAGAGAGGGAGAGGGAGAAATACAGTAGGTAGGTAGGTAGGTAGGTAGGTAGGTAGGTAGGTAGGTAGGTAGGTAGGTAGGTAGGTAGGTAGGTAGGTAGGTAGGTAGGTAGGTAGGTAGAGGGATAGAGGGAGAAATACAGTAGGTAGGTAGGTAGGGGGATAGAGGGAGAAATACAGTAGGTAGGTAGGTAGGGGGATAGAGAAGGAGAAATACAGTAGGAAGGTAGGGAGGTAGGTAGAGTGAGGAATACAGTAGGTAGGTAGGTAGGGGTATAGAGAGGGAGAGGGAGAAATACAGTAGGTAGGTAGGTAAGGGGTTTGAGAGAGAGGGAGAAATACAGTAGGTAGGTAGGTAGAGATATAGAGTGAGGAATACAGTAGGTCGGTAGGTAGGGGGATAGAGACGGAGAGGGAGAAATACAGTACGTAGGTAGGTAGAGGGATAGAGAGAGTGAGGAATACATTAGGTAGGTAGGTAGGTAGGTAGGTAGGTAGGTATGTAGGTAGGTAGGTGGATAGAGAGGGAGAGGGAGAAATACAGTAGGTAGATAGGTAGATAGAGGGATAGAGGGAGAAATACAGTAGGTAGGTAGGTAGAGAGATAGAGTGAGGAATACAGTAGGTAGGTAGGTAGGTAGGTAGGTAGGTAGGTAGGTAGGTAGGTAGGTAGGTAGGTAGGTAGGTAGGTAGGTAGAGGGATAGAGGGAGAAATAATGTAGGTAGGTAGAGGGATAGAATGAGAAATACAGTAGGTAGGTAGGTAGGTAGGTAGGTAGGTAGGTAGGTAGGTAGGTAGGTAGGTGGATAGAGAGGGAGAGGGAGAAATACAGTAGGTAGGTAGGTAGGTATGTTGGTTGGGGGATAGAGAGGGAGAGGGAGAAATACAGTAGGTAGGTAGGTAGGTAGGTAGGTAGGTAGGTAGGTAGGTAGGTAGGTAGGTAGGTAGGTAGAGGGATAGAGGGAGAAATACAGTAGGTAGGTAGGTAGGGGGATAGAGGGAGAAATACAGTAGGTAGGTAGGTAGGGGGATAGAGAAGGAGAAATACAGTAGGAAGGTAGGGAGGTAGGTAGAGTGAGGAATACAGTAGGTAGGTAGGTAGGTAGGTAGGGGTATAGAGAGGGAGAGGGAGAAATACAGTAGGTAGGTAGGTAAGGGGTTTGAGAGAGAGGGAGAAATACAGTAGGTAGGTAGGTAGAGATATAGAGTGAGGAATACAGTAGGTAGGTAGGTAGGGGGATAGAGACGGAGAGGGAGAAATACAGTACGTAGGTAGGTAGAGGGATAGAGAGAGTGAGGAATACATTAGGTAGGTAGGTAGGTAGGTAGGTAGGTAGGTAGGTAGGTAGGTAGGTAGGTAAGTAGGTAGGTGGATAGAGAGGGAGAGGGAGAAACACAGTAGGTAGATAGGTAGGTAGAGGGATAGAGGGAGAAATACAGTAGGTAGGTAGGTAGAGGGATAGAGAGAGTGAGGAATACAGTAGGTAGGTAGGTAGGTAGAGGGATAGAGAGAGTGAGGAATACATTAGGTAGGTAGGTAGGTAGGTAGGTAGGTAGGTAGGTGGATAGAGAGGGAGAGGGAGAAATACAGTAGGTAGATAGGTAGGTAGAGGGATAGAGGGAGAAATACAGTAGGTAGGTAGGTAGAGAGATAGAGTGAGGAATACAGTAGGTAGGTAGGTAGGTACGTAGGTAGGTAGGTAGGTAGGTAGGTAGGTAGGTAGGTAGGTAGGTAGAGGGATAGAGGGAGAAATAATGTAGGTAGGTAGAGGGATAGAGGGAGAAATACAGTAGGTAGGTATGTAGGTAGGTAGGTAGGTAGGTAGGTAGGTAGGTAGGTAGGTGGATAGAGAGGGAGAGGGAGAAATACAGTAGGTAGATAGGTAGGTAGAGGGATAGAGGGAGAAATACAGTAGGTAGGTAGGTAGGTAGGTAGATAGAGTGAGGAATACAGTAGCTAGGTAGGTAGCGGGATAGAGAGGGAGAGGGTGAAATACAGTAGGTAGGTAGGTAAGGGGATAGAGAGAGAGGGAGAAATACAGTAGGTAGGTAGGTAGAGAGATAGAGTGAGGAATACAGTAGGTAGGTAGGTAGAGGGATAGAGAGAAAGAAGGAAAAATACAATGGGTAGGTAGGTAGGGGGATAGAGGGAGAAATACACTAGGTAGGTAGGTAGATAAATAGAGTGAGGAATACAGTAGGTAGGTAGGTAGGTAGGTAGGTAGGTAGGTAGGTAGGTAGGTATATAGAGGGATAGAGGGAAAGAGGGAGAAATACATTAGGTAGGTAGGTAGAGGGATAGAGAGGAAGAGGGAGAAATACAGTAGGTAGGTAGGTAGGTATGTTGGTTGGGGGATAGAGAGGGAGAGGGAGAAATACAGTAGGTAGGTAGGTAGGTAGGTAGGTAGGTAGGTAGGTAGGTAGGTAGGTAGGTAGGTAGGTAGGTAGAGGGATAGAGGGAGAAATACAGTAGGTAGGTAGGTAGGGGGATAGAGGGAGAAATACAGTAGGTAGGTAGGTAGGGGGATAGTGAAGGAGAAATACAGTAGGAAGGTAGGGAGGGAGGTAGAGTGAGGAATACAGTAGGTAGGTAGGTAGGGGGATAGAGAGGGAGAGGGAGAGGGAGAAATACAGTAGGTAGGTAGGTAAGGGGTTTGAGAGAGAGGGAGAAATACAGTAGGTAGGTAGGTAGAGATATAGAGTGAGGAATACAGTAGGTAGGTAGGTAGGGGGATAGAGACGGAGAGGGAGAAATACAGTACGTAGGTAGGTAGAGGGATAGAGAGAGTGAGGAATACATTAGGTAGGTAGGTAGGTAGGTAGGTAGGTAGGTAGGTAGGTAGGTAGGTAGGTAGGTAGGTAGGTAGGTGGATAGAGAGGGAGAGGGAGAAACACAGTAGGTAGATAGGTAGGTAGAGGGATAGAGGGAGAAATACAGTAGGTAGGTAGGTAGAGGGATAGAGAGAGTGAGGAATACAGTAGGTAGGTAGGTAGAGGGATAGAGAGAGTGAGGAATACATTAGGAAGGTAGGTAGGTAGGTAGGTAGGTAGGTAGGTAGGTAGGTAGGTAGGTAGGTAGGTAGGTAGGTAGAGGGATAGAGGGAGAAATACAGTAGGTAGGTAGGTAGAGGGATAGAGAGGGAGAGGAAGAAATACAGTAGATAGGTAGGTAGGTAGGTAGGTAGGTAGGTAGAGGGATAGAGAGGAAGAAATACAGTAGGTAGGTAGGTAGGTAGGTAGATAGAGTGAGGAATACAGTAGCTAGATAGGTAGGGGGATAGAGAGGGAGAGGGAGAAATACAGTAGGTAGGTAGGTAAGGGGATAGAGAGAGAGGGAGAAATACAGTAGGTAGGTAGGTAGAGAGATAGAGTGAGGAATACAGTAGGTAATAATAATAATAATAATATTTATTTTATATACCGCGTCCTCTCCCCAGGGGGACTCGGAGCGGTGCACAGGGAAAAATTAAAACATTATAAAATATGCATACAAGAATAAATACAATAGAATAAAAACAAATTAAATTTAATTGTCCCTGCACTAAAATCCCCATATTAAAACTAGCATTCCCTAACGCCCTAAAGGTAGAGACTAACCTAGGCCGGCCAAGCAGAAAAAGTATGTTTTTAATTTTTGACGGAAGGAGCGGAGGTCCGTGGTTGTTCTAATATCGGGGGGAAGGTCGTTCCAGAGGGCAGGGCCCGCCACAGAGAAGGCCCTTCCCCTGGGCGTCGCCCGCTGACAAAGTCTAGTGGACGGCACCCGGAGAAGTCCCTCTCTGTGGGAGCGAATCGGCCGGGAGGATGTGTGGGGCAGGATCCGATCGTGCAGATAGCTAGGTCCCGTGCCATGGAGCGCTTTAAAGATGACAACTAGCACCTTGAAGCGCACCCGAAAGACGACAGGCAGCCAGTGCAGCTCGCGCAAGAGAGGTGTTATATGGGTGAACCTAGAGGTCCCCATTATTGCTCGCGCGGCTGCATTCTGGACAAGCTGAAGTCTTCGGGTGCACCTCAAGGGGAGCCCCATGTAGAGAGAATTGCAGTAGTCCAGTCGGGATGTCACGAGGGCATGAGTGACTGTGCAAAGGGCATCCCGATCCAATAGGGGACGCAACTGGCGTACCAGGCGAACCTGGTAGAATGCCCTCCTGCCACGGCTGTCACTTGATCTTCCATGGACAGCCGGGAATCCAGGAGGACGCCCAAGTTGCGTGCCCCATCCACAGGGGTCGATGGTATCAAAAGCCGCTGAGAGGTCTAATAGGACCAGGATGGAGGAACAACCCCCATCTCTGGCCCTCCAGAGATCATCTACCAACGCGACCAATGCCGTCTCGGTGCTATGCCCGGGCCGGAAGCCACACTGGCGCGGGTCCAGATAATCAACTTCCTCCAGGTGACGGGGAAACTGTTGTCCCACCACACTCTCAACAACCTTCGCCAGGAAGGGAAGGTTGGAGACGGGACGATAGTTGACTAATAAAGCTGGGTCCAGAGAGGGCTTCTTCAGGAGGGGCCTCACCATGGCCTCTTTAAGGGAGGCAGGCAAGAAACCCTCACTCAGAGAAGCGTTGACAACCTCCTGGAGCCAGCCTCGTGTCACCTCCCAGGATGCCAGTACAAGCCAGGAAGGACACGGGTCCAATAAACATGTGGTGGCTCGCAGTCGCCCACGTAACCTGTCCATATCCTCGGAAGTAACAGAGTCAAACTCCTCCTAACCAAGACCCGCCTCGTGCAATCCCACTGGGCCATCGATGGAGACTAGTTCGTTCTGAATCTGAGCGATTTTCTCCTGCAGATAAATCCCAAATTCCTCTGCTCTACCCTGTAATGGGGTTTCCCGCACCCTCTGTTGTAGGAGGGAGCGGGTCACCCTAAACAGGGAGGCAGGGCGGTTATCTGCGGATGCTATGAGAGTGGCACAGTGATGGCGTTTGGCCACTCTCAGCGCCACAATGTAAGTCCGTAAATGGGCTCTTACCTGTGTCCGGTCAGATTCAGATCGAGTAGACCTCCATCTTCTCTCTAGGCATCTCTTGTGGCGTTTCATCACCCTTAGCTCCTCGGTGAACCAAGGAGCCAGGGTGGCTCGCCGCCGCAAGAGAGGCCGCAAGGGCGCGACCCGATCCAAGGCTCCCGTGGCCGCAATATTCCATGCGGCCACGAGGTCCTCCATCGGGGCGCGGGTCAGGGGTACAGGAAGTGGCCCAAGCGCCGCCTGGAACCCATCGGGGTCCATCAGGCGCCTGGGGCGGAACCAAATAGATGACTCAGGTTCCGCCTCCCCACGGTGGGGGGTAGCGGTTGGAAAGTCGAGCCGGAGAAGTGAGTCATCTGACCATGACAAGGGCGTGATGACTATATCCCCTATACCCAGATCACTCTTCCATTGGCCTGAGACAAAGATGAGATCCGGTGTATGTCCACCCTCGTGGGTGGGGCCTTGAATTAATTGGGTCAGGTCCATGGCCGTCATGGAAGCCATGAACTCCCGAGCTACCCCGGATGATTCGCCCGCCGATGGCAGATTAAAGTCCCCCATGACTAAAAGTCTGGGGGTCTCAACTGCCATCGTAGCGATCACCTCGAGGAGCTCGGGCAGGGCTGCTGTTACATAGCGGGGAGCCAGGTATACAACCAGCAAGCCCAACTGCCTCCCTAGGCCCCACTTCACACAGAGGGACTCACAACCGGTGGTCTGTGGCACAATGGTCTCTCTCGGCTCCAGACCTTCCCTAATAATAACCGCTACCCCACCACCCCTGCCTAGGGCCCGGGGCTGATGAAAAGCGCGGTAACCTGGTGGGCACATTTCAACGAGGGGGAGTCCTCCCTCGTGGCCCAACCAGGTCTCCGCAATTCCTACCAGGTCCGGCTCCCCCTCTGACACAAGGTCATGGATGAGGGGGGCTTTGTTGACCACGAACCTGGCGTTGCAAAACATCAGCCGCAGGCCCTGGCTCTGTACTCCCTGACCACCTAGCCTGCGGGGGTTGTGGCATTTGACCGTTTGTAGCCATCGGCCTCGTGCCCCCAACCGGGAGGATGGAACTTGTCTCCCATCGGATCTGCCTCTCCCTGCCACCCTCTCGATGGGTAGGCCCTCCATGGAAACGACCCATGTATCCCCCCTCTTAGCGGAACCATCCGCCTCCTTCCGTAGTCTGCTGGCTCGGCCCGTTCCCTTCTTGCTAATCTCAACCTGTCTATACCCTCCCCCCTCCCTGGTACCCCCTAAAATCGACAACAAATTTCTTACTAAAAAACCCCTGAGGCCGTGCTGAGGTAGGTAGGTGGATAGAGAGGGATAGGGAGAAATACAGTAGGTAGGTAGAGGGATAGAGAGATTGAGGAATACAGTAGGTAGGTAGAGGGATAGAGAGAGGGAGAGGTACAGTAGATAGGTAGGTAGGTAGAGGTAGGTAGGTAGGTAGGTAGGTAGGTAGGTAGGTAAGTAGGTGGGTAGAGAGGGAGAGGGAGAAATACAGTAGGTAGGTAGGTAGAGGGATAGAGGGAGGAATACAGTAGGTAGGTAGGTAGGTAGGTAGGTAGGTAGGTAGGTAGGTAGGTAGGTAGGTAGGTAGGTAGGTAGAGGGATAGAGGGAGAAATACAGTAGGTAGGTAGGTAGAGGGATAGAGAGGGAGAGGAAGAAATACAGTAGATAGGTAGGTAGGTAGGTAGGTAGGTAGAGGGATAGAGAGGAAGAAATACAGTAGGTAGGTAGGTAGGTAGGTAGGTAGGTAGAGTGAGGAATACAGTAGCTAGATAGGTAGGGGCATAGAGAGGGAGAGGGAGAAATACAGTAGGTAGGTAGGTAAGGGGATAGAGAGAGAGGGAGAAATACAGTAGGTAGGTAGGTAGAGAGATAGAGTGAGGAATACAGTAGGTAATAATAATAATAATAATATTTATTTTATATACCGCGTCCTCTCCCCAGGGGGACTCGGAGCGGTGCACAGGGAAAAATTAAAACATTATAAAATATGCATACAAGAATAAATACAATAGAATAAAAACAAATTAAATTTAATTGTCCCTGCACTAAAATCCCCATATTAAAACTAGCATTCCCTAACGCCCTAAAGGTAGAGACTAACCTAGGCCGGCCAAGCAGAAAAGGTATGTTTTTAATTTTTGACGGAAGGAGCGGAGGTCCGTGGTTGTTCTAATATCGGGGGGAAGGTCGTTCCAGAGGGCAGGGCCCGCCACAGAGAAGGCCCTTCCCCTGGGCGTCGCCCGCTGACAAAGTCTAGTGGACGGCACCCGGAGAAGTCCCTCTCTGTGGGAGGGAATCGGCCGGGAGGATGTGTGGGGCAGGATCCGATTCTGCAGATAGCTAGGTCCCGTGCCATGGAGTGCTTTAAAGATGACAACTAGCACCTTGAAGCGCACCCGAAAGACGACAGGCAGCCAGTGCAGCTCGCGCAAGAGAGGTGTTATATGGGTGAACCTAGAGGTCCCCATTATTGCTCGCGCGGCTGCATTCTGGACAAGCTGAAGTCTTCGGGTGCACCTCAAGGGGAGCCCCATGTAGAGAGAATTGCAGTAGTCCAGTCGGGATGTCACGAGGGCATGAGTGACTGTGCAAAGGGTATCCCGATCCAATAGGGGACGCAACTGGCGTACCAGGCGAACCTGGTAGAATGCCCTCCTGCCACGGCTGTCACTTGATCTTCCATGGACAGCCGGGAATCCAGGAGGACGCCCAAGTTGCGTGCCCCATCCACAGGGGTCGATGGTATCAAAAGCCGCTGAGAGGTCTAATAGGACCAGGATGGAGGAACAACCCCCATCTCTGGCCCTCCAGAGATCATCTACCAACGCGACCAATGCCGTCTCGGTGCTATGCCCGGGCCGGAAGCCACACTGGCGCGGGTCCAGATAATCAACTTCCTCCAGGTGACGGGGAAACTGTTGTGCCACCACACTCTCAACAACCTTCGCCAGGAAGGGAAGGTTGGAGACGGGACGATAGTTGACTAATAAAGCTGGGTCCAGAGAGGGCTTCTTCAGGAGGGGCCTCACCATGGCCTCTTTAAGGGAGGCAGGCAAGAAACCCTCACTCAGAGAAGCGTTGACAACCTCCTGGAGCCAGCCTCGTGTCACCTCCCAGGATGCCAGTACAAGCCAGGAAGGACACGGGTCCAATAAACATGTGGTGGCTCGCAGTCGCCCACGTAACCTGTCCATATCCTCGGAAGTAACAGAGTCAAACTCCTCCCAACCAAGACCCGCCTCGTGCAATCCCACTGGGCCATCGATGGAGACTAGTTCGTTCTGAATCTGAGCGATTTTCTCCTGCAGATAAATCCCAAATTCCTCTGCTCTACCCTGTAATGGGGTTTCCCGCACCCTCTGTTGTAGGAGGGAGCGGGTCACCCTAAACAGGGAGGCAGGGCGGTTATCTGCGGATGCTATGAGAGTGGCACAGTGATGGCGTTTGGTCACTCTCAGCGCCACAATGTAAGTCCGTAAATGGGCTCTTACCTGTGTCCGGTCAGATTCAGATCGAGTAGACCTCCATCTTCTCTCTAGGCATCTCTTGTGGCGTTTCATCACCCGTAGCTCCTCGGTGAACCAAGGAGCCAGGGTGGCTCGCCGCCGCAAGAGAGGCCGCAAGGGCGCGACCCGATCCAAGGCTCCCGTGGCCGCAATATTCCATGCGGCCACGAGGTCCTCCATCGGGGCGCGGGTCAGGGGTACAGGAAGTGGCCCAAGCGCCGCCTGGAACCCATCGGGGTCCATCAGGCGCCTGGGGCGGAACCAAATAGATGACTCAGGTTCCGCCTCCCCACGGTGGGGGGTAGCGGTTGGAAAGTCGAGCCGGAGAAGTGAGTCATCTGACCATGACAAGGGCGTGATGACTATATCCCCTATACCCAGATCACTCTTCCATTGGCCTGAGACAAAGATGAGATCCGGTGTATGTCCACCCTCGTGGGTGGGGCCTTGAATTAATTGGGTCAGGTCCATGGCCGTCATGGAAGCCATGAACTCCCGAGCTACCCCGGATGATTCGCCCGCCGATGGCAGATTAAAGTCCCCCATGACTAAAAGTCTGGGGGTCTCAACTGCCATCGTAGCGATCACCTCGAGGAGCTCGGGCAGGGCTGCTGTTACATAGCGGGGAGCCAGGTATACAACCAGCAAGCCCAACTGCCTCCCTAGGCCCCACTTCACACAGAGGGACTCACAACCGGTGGTCTGTGGCACAATGGTCTCTCTCGGCTCCAGACCTTCCCTAATAATAACCGCTACCCCACCACCCCTGCCTAGGGCCCGGGGCTGATGAAAAGCGCGGTAACCTGGTGGGCACATTTCAACGAGGGGGAGTCCTCCCTCGTGGCCCAACCAGGTCTCCGCAATTCCTACCAGGTCCGGCTCCCCCTCTGACACAAGGTCATGGATGAGGGGGGCTTTGTTGACCACGAACCTGGCGTTGCAAAACATCAGCCACAGGCCCTGGCTCTGTACTCCCTGACCACCTAGCCTGCGGGGGTTGTGGCACTTGACCGTTTGTAGCCATCGGCCTCGTGCCCCCAACCGGGAGGATGGAACTTGTCTCCCATCGGATCTGCCTCTCCCTGCCACCCTCTCGATGGGTAGGCCCTCCATGGAAACGACCCATGTATCCCCCCTCTTAGCGGAACCATCCGCCTCCTTCCGTAGTCTGCTGGCTCGGCCCGTTCCCTTCTTGCTAATCTCAACCTGTCTATACCCTCCCCCCTCCCTGGTACCCCCTAAAATCGACAACAAATTTCTTACTAAAAAACCCCTGAGGCCGTGCTGAGGTAGGTAGGTGGATAGAGAGGGATAGGGAGAAATACAGTAGGTAGGTAGAGGGATAGAGAGATTGAGGAATACAGTAGGTAGGTAGAGGGATAGAGAGAGGGAGAGGTACAGTAGATAGGTAGGTAGGTAGAGGTAGGTAGGTAGGTAGGTAGGTAGGTAGGTAGGTAAGTAGGTGGGTAGAGAGGGAGAGGGAGAAATACAGTAGGTAGGTAGGTAGAGGGATAGAGGGAGGAATACAGTAGGTAGGTAGGTAGGTAGGTAGGTAGGTAGGTAGGTAGGTAGGTAGGTAGGTAGGTAGGTAGAGGGATAGAGGGAGAAATACAGTAGGTAGGTAGGTAGAGGGATAGAGAGGGAGAGGAAGAAATACAGTAGATAGGTAGGTAGGTAGGTAGGTAGGTAGAGGGATAGAGAGGAAGAAATACAGTAGGTAGGTAGGTAGGTAGGTAGGTAGGTAGAGTGAGGAATACAGTAGCTAGATAGGTAGGGGCATAGAGAGGGAGAGGGAGAAATACAGTAGGTAGGTAGGTAAGGGGATAGAGAGAGAGGGAGAAATACAGTAGGTAGGTAGGTAGAGAGATAGAGTGAGGAATACAGTAGGTAATAATAATAATAATAATATTTATTTTATATACCGCGTCCTCTCCCCAGGGGGACTCGGAGCGGTGCACAGGGAAAAATTAAAACATTATAAAATATGCATACAAGAATAAATACAATAGAATAAAAACAAATTAAATTTAATTGTCCCTGCACTAAAATCCCCATATTAAAACTAGCATTCCCTAACGCCCTAAAGGTAGAGACTAACCTAGGCCGGCCAAGCAGAAAAGGTATGTTTTTAATTTTTGACGGAAGGAGCGGAGGTCCGTGGTTGTTCTAATATCGGGGGGAAGGTCGTTCCAGAGGGCAGGGCCCGCCACAGAGAAGGCCCTTCCCCTGGGCGTCGCCCGCTGACAAAGTCTAGTGGACGGCACCCGGAGAAGTCCCTCTCTGTGGGAGCGAATCGGCCGGGAGGATGTGTGGGGCAGGATCCGATCCTGCAGATAGCTAGGTCCCGTGCCATGGAGCGCTTTAAAGATGACAACTAGCACCTTGAAGCGCACCCGAAAGACGACAGGCAGCCAGTGCAGCTCGCGCAAGAGAGGTGTTATATGGGTGAACCTAGAGGTCCCCATTATTGCTCGCGCGGCTGCATTCTGGACAAGCTGAAGTCTTCGGGTGCACCTCAAGGGGAGCCCCATGTAGAGAGAATTGCAGTAGTCCAGTCGGGATGTCACGAGGGCATGAGTGACTGTGCAAAGGGCATCCCGATCCAATAGGGGACGCAACTGGCGTACCAGGCGAACCTGGTAGAATGCCCTCCTGCCACGGCTGTCACTTGATCTTCCATGGACAGCCGGGAATCCAGGAGGACGCCCAAGTTGCGTGCCCCATCCACAGGGGTCGATGGTATCAAAAGCCGCTGAGAGGTCTAATAGGACCAGGATGGAGGAACAACCCCCATCTCTGGCCCTCCAGAGATCATCTACCAACGCGACCAATGCCGTCTCGGTGCTATGCCCGGGCCGGAAGCCACACTGGCGCGGGTCCAGATAATCAACTTCCTCCAGGTGACGGGGAAACTGTTGTGCCACCACACTCTCAACAACCTTCGCCAGGAAGGGAAGGTTGGAGACGGGACGATAGTTGACTAATAAAGCTGGGTCCAGAGAGGGCTTCTTCAGGAGGGGCCTCACCATGGCCTCTTTAAGGGAGGCAGGCAAGAAACCCTCACTCAGAGAAGCGTTGACAACCTCCTGGAGCCAGCCTCGTGTCACCTCCCAGGATGCCAGTACAAGCCAGGAAGGACACGGGTCCAATAAACATGTGGTGGCTCGCAGTCGCCCACATAACCTGTCCATATCCTCGGAAGTAACAGAGTCAAACTCCTCCCAACCAAGACCCGCCTCGTGCAATCCCACTGGGCCATCGATGGAGACTAGTTCGTTCTGAATCTGAGCGATTTTCTCCTGCAGATAAATCCCAAATTCCTCTGCTCTACCCTGTAATGGGGTTTCCCGCACCCTCTGTTGTAGGAGGGAGCGGGTCACCCTAAACAGGGAGGCAGGGCGGTTATCTGCGGATGCTATGAGAGTGGCACAGTGATGGCGTTTGGCCACTCTCAGCGCCACAATGTAAGTCCGTAAATGGGCTCTTACCTGTGTCCGGTCAGATTCAGATCGAGTAGACCTCCATCTTCTCTCTAGGCATCTCTTGTGGCGTTTCATCACCCTTAGCTCCTCGGTGAACCAAGGAGCCAGGGTGGCTCGCCGCCGCAAGAGAGGCCGCAAGGGCGCGACCCGATCCAAGGCTCCCGTGGCCGCAATATTCCATGCGGCCACGAGGTCCTCCATCGGGGCGCGGGTCAGGGGTACAGGAAGTGGCCCAAGCGCCGCCTGGAACCCATCGGGGTCCATCAGGCGCCTGGGGCGGAACCAAATAGATGACTCAGGTTCCGCCTCCCCACGGTGGGGGGTAGCGGTTGGAAAGTCGAGCCGGAGAAGTGAGTCATCTGACCATGACAAGGGCGTGATGACTATATCCCCTATACCCAGATCACTCTTCCATTGGCCTGAGACAAAGATGAGATCCGGTGTATGTCCACCCTCGTGGGTGGGGCCTTGAATTAATTGGGTCAGGTCCATGGCCGTCATGGAAGCCATGAACTCCCGAGCTACCCCGGATGATTCGCCCGCCGATGGCAGATTAAAGTCCCCCATGACTAAAAGTCTGGGGGTCTCAACTGCCATCGTAGCGATCACCTCGAGGAGCTCGGGCAGGGCTGCTGTTACATAGCGGGGAGCCAGGTATACAACCAGCAAGCCCAACTGCCTCCCTAGGCCCCACTTCACACAGAGGGACTCACAACCGGTGGTCTGTGGCACAATGGTCTCTCTCGGCTCCAGACCTTCCCTAATAATAACCGCTACCCCACCACCCCTGCCTAGGGCCCGGGGCTGATGAAAAGCGCGGTAACCTGGTGGGCACATTTCAACGAGGGGGAGTCCTCCCTCGTGGCCCAACCAGGTCTCCGCAATTCCTACCAGGTCCGGGCTCCCCCTCTGACACAAGGTCATGGATGAGGGGGGCTTTGTTGACCACGAACCTGGCGTTGCAAAACATCAGCCGCAGGCCCTGGCTCTGTACTCCCTGACCACCTAGCCTGCGGGGGTTGTGGCACTTGACCGTTTGTAGCCATCGGCCTCGTGCCCCCAACCGGGAGGATGGAACTTGTCTCCCATCGGATCTGCCTCTCCCTGCCACCCTCTCGATGGGTAGGCCCTCCATGGAAACGACCCATGTATCCCCCCTCTTAGCGGAACCATCCGCCTCCTTCCGTAGTCTGCTGGCTCGGCCGTTCCTTCTTGCTAATCTCAACCTGTCTATACCCTCCCCCCTCCCTGGTACCCCCTAAAATCGACAACAAATTTCTTACTAAAAAACCCCTGAGGCCGTGCTGAGGTAGGTAGGTGGATAGAGAGGGATAGGGAGAAATACAGTAGGTAGGTAGAGGGATAGAGAGATTGAGGAATACAGTGGGTAGGTAGAGGGATAGAGAGAGGGAGAGGTACAGTAGATAGGTAGGTAGGTAGAGGTAGTTGGTAGGTAGGTAGGTAGGTAAGTAGGTGGGTAGAGAGGGAGAGGGGAGAAATACAGTAGGTAGGTAGGTAGAGGGATAGAGGGAGGAATACAGTAGGTAGGTAGGTAGGTAGGTAGGTAGGTAGGTAGGTAGGTAGGTAGGTAGGTAGGTAGAGGGTTAGAGAGAGAGGGAGAAATATAGTAGGTAGGTAGGTAGAGGGATAGAGAGAGAGAGGGAGGGAGAAATACAGTAGGTAGGTAGGTAGGTAGAGAGAGAGGGGGGGAGAAATACAGTAGGTAGGTAGGTAGGTAGGTAGGTAGGTAGGTAGGTAGGTAGGTAGGTAGGTAGGTAGGTAGGTAGGTTGGGGGATAGAGAGGGAGAGGGAGAAATACAGTAGATAGGTAGGTAGGTAGGTAGAGTGAGGAATACAGTAGCTAGGTAGGTAGGGGGATAGAGAGGAAGAGGGAGAAATACAGTACAGTAGGTAGGTAGGTAAGGGGATAGAAAAAGGGGGAGAAATACAGTACGTAGGTAGGTAGAGAGGTAGAGTGAGGAATACAGTAGGTAGGTAGGTAGGGGGATAGAGGGAGAAATACAGTAGGTAGGTAGGTAGGGGGATAGAGGGAGAAATACAGTAGGTAGGTAGGTAGATAAATAGAGTGAGGAATACAGTAGGTAGGTAGGTAGGTAGGTAGGTAGGTAGGTAGGTAGGTAGGTAGGTAGGTAGGGAGGGAGGGAGGGACGGAGGGAGGGAGGGAGGTAGGTAGGTAGGTAGGTAGGTAGAGGGATAGAGGGAGAAATACAGTAGGTAGGTAGGTAGATAAATAGAGTGAGGAATACAGTAGGTAGGTAGGTAGCATGTAGGTAGGTAGGTAGGTAGGTAGGTAGGTAGGTAGGTAGGTAGGTAGTTAGTTAGGTTGGGGATAGAGAGGGAGAGGGAGAAATACAGTAGGTAGGTAGGTAGGTAGGTAGGTGGTAGGTAGGTAGGTAGGTAGGTAGGTAGGTAGAGGGATAGAGGGAGAAATAATGTAGGTAGGTAGAGGGATAGAGGGAGAAATACAGTAGGTAGGTAGGTAGGTAGGTAGGTAGGTAGGTAGGTAGGTAGGTGGATAGAGAGGGAGAGGGAGAAATACATTAGGTAGGTAGGTAGGTAGAGGATAGAGGGAGAAATACAGTAGGTTGGTTGGTAGAGGGATAGAGAGGGAGAGGAGAAATACAGTAGATAGGTAGGTAGGTAGGTAGGTAGGTAGGTAGGTAGAGGGATAGAGACGGAGAAATACAGTAGGTAGGTAGGTAGGTAGAGGGATAGAGAGAGGGAGAAATACATTAGGTAGGTAGATAGGATGAGGAATACAGTAGGTAGGTAGGTAGGTAGGTAGGTAGGTAGGTAGGTAGGTAGGTAGGTAGAGGGATAGAGGGAGAAATACAGTAGGTAGGTAGGTAGGGGGATAGAGAGCGAGAGGGAGAAATACAGTAGGTAGGTAGGTAGGTAGGTAGGTAGGTAGGTAGGTAGGTAGGTAGGTAGAGGGATAGAGTGAGTAATACAGTAGGTAGGTACGTAGGTAGGTAGGTACGTAGGTAGGTAGATAGGTAGGTAGGTAGGTAGGTAGGTAGAGGGATAGAGGGAGAAATAATGTAGGTAGGTAGAGGGATAGAGGGAGAAATACAGTAGGTAGGTAGGTAGGTAGGTAGGTAGGTAGGTAGGTAGGTAGGTAGGTAAGTAGGTAGGTAGGTAGAGGGATAGAGGGAGAAATAGAGTAGGTAGGTAGGTAGAGGGATAGAGGGAGAAATGCAGTAGGTAGGTAGGTAGGTAGAGAGATAGAGGGAGAAATACAGTAGGTAGATTGGTAGAGGGATAGAGAGGGAGAGGGAGAAATACAGTAGGTAGGTAGGTAGGTAGGTAGGTAGGTAGGTAGGTAAGGTGGATAGAGAGGAGAAATACAGTAGGTAGGTAGGTTAGATAGAGTGAGGAATACAGTAGGTAGATAGGGAGGGGGATAGAGAGGGAGAGGGAGAAATACAGTAGGTAGGTAGGTAGGTAGGGGGACAGAGAGAGAGGGAGAAATACAATAGGTAGGTAGAGAGATAGAGTGAGGAATACAGTAGGTAGGTAGGTAGAGGGATAGAGAGAGTGAGAAATACAGTAGATAGGTAGGTAGGTAGAGGAATAGAGAGAGGGAGAAATACATTAGGTAGGTAGGTAGGTAGGTAGGTAGGTAGAGGGATAGAGGGAGAAATACAGTAGGTAGGTAGGTAGATAAATAGAATGAGGAATACAGTAGGTAGGTAGGTAGGTAGGTAGGTAGAGGGATAGAGGGAGAAATACAGTAGGTAGGTAGGTAGGGGGATAGAGAGGGAGAGGGAGAAATACAGTAGGTAGGTAGGTAGATAGGTAGATAGAAGGATAGAGATGGAGAAATGCAGTCAGTAGGTAGGGGGATAGAGGGACAAATAGAGTAGGCAGGTAGGTAGAGAAATAGAGTGAGGAATACATTAGGTAGGTAGGTAGGTAGGTAGGTAGGTAGGTAGGTAGGTAGGTAGGTAGGTAGGTAGAGGATAGAGAGAAAGAGAAATACAGTAGGTAGGTAGATAGAATGAGGAATACAGTAGGTAGGTAGGTAGGTTGAGGGATAGAGAGAGGGAGAAATACAGTAGAAAGGTAGGTAAGTAGAGGGATAGAGAGAGGGTGAAATACAGTAGGTAGGTACTTAGGGAGAGGGAGAGGGAGAAATACGGTAGGTAGGTAGGTAGGTAGGTAGGTAGGTAGGTAGATAGGTAGGTAGGTAGGTAGGTAGAGGGATAGAGGGGAGAAATACTGTAGGTAGAGGGATAGAGAGAGTGAGGAATACATTAGGTAGGTAGGCAGGTAGGTAGGTAGGTAGGTAGGTAGGTAGGTAGGTAGGTAGGTAGGTAGGTAGGTAGGTAAGTAGGTGGGTAGAGAGGGAGAGGGAGAAATACAGTAGGTAGGTAGGTAGGTAGGTAGAGGGGATAGAGGGAGGAATACAGTAGGTAGGTAGGTAGGTTGGTAGGTAGGTAGGTAGGTAGGTAGGTAGGTAGGTAGGTAGGTAGGTAGGTAGTAGGGGGATAGAGAGGGAGAGGATGAAATACAGTAGGTAGTTAGGTAGGTAGGTAGGTAGGTATGTAGGTAGGTAGGTAGTAGGTTGTAGGTAGGTAGGTAGGCAGGTAGGCAGGTAGGTAGAGGGATAGAGGGGAGAAATACAGTAGGCAGGTAGGTAGGGGATAGAGGGAGAAATACAGTAGGAAGGTAGGTAGATAAATAGAGTGAGGAATACAGTAGGTAGGTAGGTAGAAGGATAGAGAGAAAGAAGGAAAAATACAGTAGGTAGGTACGTAGAGGGATAGAGAGGAAGAGCGAGAAATACAGTATGCAGGTAGGTAGGTAGGTAGGTAGGTAGGTAGGTAGGTAGGTAGGTAGGTAGAGGGATAGAGGGAGAAATAATGTAGGTAGGTAGAGGGATAGAGGGAGAAATACAGTAGGTTGGTTGGTAGAGGGATAGAGAGGGAGAGGGAGAAATACAGTAGATAGGTAGGTAGGTAGGTAGGTAGGTAGGTAGGTAGGTAGGTAGGTAGGTAGGTAGGTAGGTAGGTAGGTAGGTAGAGGGATAGAGACGGAGAAATACAGTAGGTAGGTAGGTAGGTAGAGGGATAGAGAGAGGGAGAAATACATTAGGTAGGTAGATAGGATGAGGAATACAGTAGGTAGGTAGGTAGGTACGTAGGTAGGTAGGTAGGTAGGTAGGTAGGTAGGTAGGTAGGTAGAGGGATAGAGGGAGAAATACAGTAGGTAGGTAGGTAGGGGGATAGAGAGCGAGAGGGAGAAATACAGTAGGTAGGTAGGTAGGTAGGTAGGTAGGTAGGTAGGTAGGTAGGTAGGTAGGTAGGTAGAGGGATAGAGTGAGTAATACAGTACGTAGGTACGTAGGTAGGTAGGTACGTAGGTAGGTAGATAGGTAGGTAGGTAGGTAGGTAGGTAGGTAGAGGGATAGAGGGAGAAATACTGTAGGTAGGTAGGTAGGTAGAGGGATAGAGAGGGAGAAATACAGTAGGTAGGTAGGTAGATAGAGGGATAGAGAGGGAGAAATACAGTAGGTAGGTAGGGGGATAGAGGGACAAATAGGTAGGTAGGTAGGTAGAGAAATAGAGTGAGGAATACAGTAGGTAGGTAGAGGGATAGGGAGAAAGAAGGAAAAATACAGTAGGTAGGTAGGTAGACGGATAGAGAGGAAGAGGGAGAAATACAGTAGGTAGGTAGGTAGGTAGGTAGGTAGGTAGGTAGGTAGGTAGGTAGGTAGAGGGATAGAGGGAGTAATACAGTAGGTAGGTACGTAGGTAGGTAGGTAGGTAGGTAGGTAGGTAGGTAGGTAGGTAGAGGATAGAGGGAGAAATAATGTAGGTAGGTAGAGGGATAGAGGGAGAAATACATTAGGTAGGTAGGTAGGTAGGTAGGTAGGTAGGTAGGTAGGTAGGTAGGTAGGTAGGTAGGTAGGTAAGTAGGTAGGTAGGTAGAGGGATAGAGGGAGAAATAGAGTAGGTAGGTAGGTAGAGGGATAGAGGGAGAAATGCAGTAGGTAGGTAGGTAGGTAGAGCGATAGAGGGAGAAATACAGTAGGTAGATTGGTAGAGGGATAGAGAGGGAGAGGGAGAAATACAGTAGGTAGGTAGGTAGGTAGGTAGGTAGGTAGGTAGGTAGGTAGGAAGTTGGTGGATAGAGAGGGAGAAATACAGTAGGTAGGTAGGTAGATAGAGTGAGGAATACAGTAGGTAGATAGGTAGGGGGATAGAGAGGGAGTGGGAGAAATACAGTAGGTAGGTAGGTAGGTAGGGGGACAGAGAGAGAGGGAGAAATACAATAGGTAGGTAGAGAGATAGAGTGAGGAATACAGTAGGTATGTAGGTAGAGGGATAGAGAGAGTGAGAAATACAGTAGATAGGTAGGTAGGTAGAGGAATAGAGAGAGGGAGAAATACATTAGGTAGGTAGATAGAATGAGGAATACAGTAGGTAGGTAGGTAGGTAGGTAGGTAGGTAGGTAGAGGGATAGAGGGAGAAATACAGTAGGTAGGTAGGTAGGGGGATAGAGAGGGAGAGGGAGAAATACAGTAGGTAGGTAGGTAGATAGAAGGATAGAGATGGAGAAATGCAGTCAGTAGGTAGGGGGATAGAGGGACAAATAGAGTAGGTAGGTAGGTAGAGAAATAGAGTGAGGAATACATTAGGTAGGTAGGTAGGTAGGTAGGTAGGTAGGTAGGTAGGTAGGTAGGTAGGTAGGTAGGTAGGTAGGTAGAGGATAGATAGAGAGGAAGAGGGAGAAATACAGTAGGTAGGTAGGTAGGTAGGTAGGTAGGTAGGTAGGAAGGTAGGTAGGTAGAGGGATAGAGGGAGAAATACAGTAGGTAGGTAGGGGGATAGAGGGAGAAATACAGTAGGTAGGTAGGTAGAGGTGATAGAGAGACTGAGGAATACAGTAGGTAGGTAGAGGGATATAGAAGGGAGAAAATACAGTGGTAGGTAGGTAGATAGAGGGATAGAGAGGGAGAAATACAGTAGGTAGGTAGGGGGATAGAGGATAAAGGGAGAAATATAGTAGGTAGGTAGGTAGGGGGATAGAGAGGAAGAAAAACAGTAGGTAGGGAGGTAGGGAGGTAGGGAGGTAGGGGGTAGAGGGCTAGAGGGATAAATACAGTAGGTAGGTAGGTAGGTAGATAGAGTGAGGAATACAGTAGCTAGATAGGTAGGGGGATAGAGAGGGAGAGGGAGAAATACAATAGGTAGGTAGGTAGGTAAGGGGATGAGAGGAGAGGAGAAATACAGTAGGTAGGTAGGTAGAGTAGAGTGAGGAATACAGTAGGTAGGTAGGTAGGGGGATAGAGACGGAGAGGGAGAAATACAGTAGGTAGGTAGGTAGAGGGATAGAGAGAGTGAGAAAATACATAGGTAGGTAGGTAGGAGGTAGGTAGGTAGGTAGGTAGGTAGGTAGGTAGGTAGGTAGGTAGGTAGGTAAGTAGGTGGGTAGAGGGAGAGGGGAGAAATACAGTAGGTAGGTAGGTAGGTAGGTAGAGGGATAGAGGGAGAATACAGTAGGTAGGTAGGTAGGGTTGGTAGGTAGGTAGGTAGGTAGGTAGGTAGGTAGGTAGGTAGGTAGGTAGGTAGTAGGGGGATAGAGAGGGAGAGGATGAAATACAGTAGGTAGTATGGTAGGTAGGTAGGTAGGTATGTATGTAGGTAGGTAGGGAGGTAGGTAGGTAGGTAGGTAGGAGGCAGGTCGGAGGTAGGTAGAGGGATAGAGGGAGAAATACAGTAGGCAGGTAGGTAGGGGATAGAGGGAGAAATACAGTAGGAAGGTAGGTAGATAAATAGAGTGAGGAATAAAGTAGGTAGGTAGGTAGAAGGATAGAGAGAAAGAAGGAAAAATACAGTAGGTAGGTACGTAGAGGGGATAGAGAGGAAGAGCGAGCAATACAGTATGCAGGTAGGTAGGTAGGTAGGTAGGTAGGTAGGTAGGTAGGTAGGTAGGTAGAGGGATAGAGGGAGAAATAATGTAGGTAGGTGAGGGATAGAGGGGAGAAATACAGTAGGTAGGTAGGTAGGTAGGTAGGTAGGTAGGTAGGTCGGTCGGTCGGTCAGTCGGTCGGTCGGTAGGTAGGTAGGTAGGTAGGTAGGTAGGTAGGTAGGTAGGTAGGCAGGCAGGCCGGCCGGTCGGTGGTAGGTAGGTAGGTAGGTAGGTAGAGGGATAGAGACGGAGAAATACAGTAGGTAGGTAGGTAGAGGGATAGAGAGAGGGAGAAATACATTAGGTAGGTAGATAGGATGAGGAATACAGTAGGTAGGTAGGTAGGTAGGAGGTAGGTAGGTAGGTAGGTAGGTAGGTAGGTAGAGGGATAGAGGGGAGAAATACAGTAGGTAGGTAGGTAGGGGGATAGAGAGCGAGAGGGAGAAATACAGTAGGTAGGTAGGTAGGTAGGTAGGTAGGTAGGTAGGTAGGTAGGTAGAGGGATAGAGTGAGTAATACAGTACGTAGGTACGTAGGTAGGTAGGTACGTAGGTAGGTAGATAGTAGTAGGTAGGTAGGTAGGTAGAGGATAGAGGGAGAAAATAATGTAGGTAGGTTGAGGGATAGAGGGAGAAATACAGTAGGTAGGTAGGTAGGTAGGTAGGTAGGTAGGTAGGTAGGTAGGTAGGTAGGTAGAGGGATAGAGGGAGAAATAGAGTGGTAGGTAGGTAGAGGGATAGAGGGAGAAATGCAGTAGGTAGGTAGGTAGGTGAGAGATAGAGGGATAAATACAGTAGGTAGATAGGTAGAGGATAGAGAGGAGAGGGAGAAATACCGTAGGTAGGTGGTAGGTAGGTAGGTAGGTAGGTAGGTAGGTAGGTAGGTGGATAGAGAGGGAGAAATACAGTAGGTAGGTAGGTAGATAGAGTGAGGAATACAGTAGGTAGGTAGGTAAGGGGTTTGAGAGAGAGGGAGAAATACAGTAGGCAGGTAGGTTGAGGGATAGAGGAAATACAGTAGGCAGGTAGGTAGGGGATAGAGGGAGAAATACAGTAGGAGGTAGGTAGATAAATAGAGTGAGAATACCAGTAGGTAGGTAGGTAGAAGGATAGAGAGAAAGAAGGACAAATACAGTAGGTAGGTAGACTAGAGGATAGAGAGGGAAGAGCGAGAAATACAGTATGCAGGTAGGTAGGTAGGTAGGTAGGTAGGTAGGTAGGTAGGTAGGTAGGAAGGTAGGTAGGTAGGTAGGTAGGAGGGGATAGAGAGGGAGAGAAGAATAGTAAGGTAGTTAGGTAGGTAGGTATGTAGGTAGGTAGGTAGGTAGGTAGGTAGGTAGGTAGGTAGGTAGGCAGTAGGTAGAGGGGATAGAGGAGAAATACAGTAGGAAGGTAGGTAGATAAATAGAGTGAGAATACAGTAGGTAGGTAGGTAGGTAGGTAGGTAGGTAGGTAGGTAGGTAGGTAGGTAGGTAGGTCAGTAGGTAGGTAGAGTAGGTAGGTAGGTAGGTAGGTAAGGGGGGAGGCAGGTAGAGGGATAGAGGAAAGTGGGAGAAATACTGTAGGTAGGTAGGTAGAGGGGATAGGAGAGGAAGAGGAGAAATACAGTAGGTAGTAGGTAGGTAGGTAGGTAGGTAGGTAGGTAGGTAGGTAGGTAGGTGGATGGAGAGGGTAGAATACAGTAGGTAGGTAGGTAGGTAGGTAGGTAGGTAGGTAGGTAGAGGGATAGAGGGAGAAATACAGTAGGTAGGTAGGTAGATAAATAGAGTTAGGAATACAGTAGGTAGGTAGTAGTGGTAGTAGGTAGGTAGGTAGGTAGGTAGGTAGGTAGGTAGTAGAGGGATAGAGGGATAGAGGGAGAAATACAGTAGGTAGGTAGGTAGGTAGGTAGGTAGAGGGATAGAGGGAGAAATAGAGTAGGTAGGTAGAGGGATAGAGGGAGAAATACAGTTGTTAGGTAGGTAGCTAGAGGGATAGAGGGAGAATACAGTAGGGAGGGAGGGAGGGAGGGAGGTAGAGGGAGAGAGGGAGTAATACAGTAGGTAGGTAGGTAGGTAGAGTGAGGAATACAGTAGGTAGATAGGTAGGGGGATAGAGAGGGAGGAGGGAGAAATACAGTAGGTAGGTAGGTAGGTAGGGGACAGAGAGAGAGGGAGAAATACAATAGGTAGGTAGAGAGATAGAGTGAGGAATACAGTAGGTATGTAGGTAGAGGGATAGAGGAATAGAGGGAGAAATACTGTAGGTAGGTAGGTAGGAGGGATAGAGAGGAAGAGGGAGAAATACAGTAGGTAGGTAGGTAGGTAGGTAGGTAGGTAGGTAGGTAGGTAGGTAGGTAGGTAGGTGGATGGAGAGGTGAAATACAGTAGGAGGTAGGTAGGTAGGTAGGTAGGTAGGTAGGTAGGTAGGTAGGTAGAGGGATAGAGGGAGAAATACAGTAGGTAGGTAGGTAGATAAATAGAGTGAGGAATACAGTATGTAGGTAGGTAGGTAGGTAGGAGGTAGGTAGAGGGATAGAGGGATAGAGGGAGAAATACAGTAGGAAGGTAGGTAGGTAGGTAGGTAGGTAGAGGGATAGAGGAGAAATAGAGTAGGTAGGTAGAGGGATAGAGGGAGAAAATACAGTTGTTAGGTAGGTAGCTAGAGGGATAGAGGGAGAAATACAGTAGGGTAGGTAGGTAGGGAGGGAGGTAGAGGATAGAGGGAGTAATACAGTAGTAGGTAGGTAGGTAGAGTGAGGAATACAGTAGGTAGATATGTAGGGGGATAGAGAGGGAGAGGGAGAAATACAGTAGGTAGGTAGGTAGGGAGGTAGGTAGGTTAGGGGGATGAGAGAGAGGGGAGAAATACAATAGGTAGGTAGGTAGGAGACATAGAGTGAGAATACAGTAGGTAGGTAGGTTAGGGGGATAGAGAGGGAGAGGGAGAAATACAGTAGGTAGGTAGGTAGAGGGATTGAGTGAGTGAGGAATACAGTAGGTAGGTAGAGGGGATATAGAAAGGAGAAATACAGTAGATAGGTAGGTAGGTAAGGGATAGAGAGAGGGAGAAATACCAGTAGTAGGTAGCCCCTGAGAAATACAGTACGTAGGTAGTTAGAATGAGGAATACAGTAGGTAGGTAGGTAGGTAGGTTGAGGGATAGAGAGAGGGAGAAGTACAGTAGAAAGGTAGGTAGGTAGAGGGATAGAGAGAGGGAGAAATACAGTAGGTAGGTAGGGGGATAGAGAGAGAGGGAGAAATACAGTAGGTAGGTACGTAGGGAGAGGGAGAGGGAGAAATACGGTAGGTGGGTAGGTAGGTAGGTAGGTAGGTAGGTAGGTAGGTAGGTAGGTAGGTAGAGGGATAGAGTGAGGAATACAGTCGCTAGATAGGTAGGGGGATAGAGAGGGAGAGGGAGAAATACAATAGGTAGGTAGGTAGGTAAGCGGATAGAGAGAGAGGGAGAAACACAGTAGGTAGGTAGGTAGAGAGATAGAGTGAGGAATACGGTAGGTAGGTAGAGGGATAGGGAGAAAGAAGGAAAAATACAGTAGGTAGGTAGGTAGAGGGATAGAGAGGAAGAGGGAGAAATACAGTAGGTAGGTAGGTAGGTAGGTAGGTAGGTAGGTAGGTAGGTAGGTAGGTAGGTAGGTAGGTAGGTAGAGGGATAGAGGGAGAAATACAGTAGGTAGGTAGGTAGGGGGATAGAGGGAGAAATACAGTAGGTAGGTAGGTAGGGGGATAGAGAAGGAGAAATACAGTAGGAAGGTAGGGAGGGAGGTAGAGTGAGGAATACAGTAGGTAGGTAGAGGGATAGGGAGAAAGAAGGAAAAATACAGTAGGTAGGTAGGTAGAGGGATAGAGAGGAAGAGGGAGAAATACAGTAGGTAGGGAGGTAGGTAGGTAGGTAGGTAGGTAGGTAGGTAGGTAGGTAGGTAGGTAGAGGGATAGAGGGAGAAATACAGTAGGTAGGTAGGTAGGGGGATAGAGGGAGAAATACAGTAGGTAGGTAGGTAGGGGGATAGAGAAGGAGAAATACAGTAGGAAGGTAGGGAGGGAGGTAGAGTGAGGAATACAGTAGGTAGGTAGGTAGGGGGATAGAGAGGGAGAGGGAGAGGGAGAAATACAGTAGGTAGGTAGGTAAGGGGTTTGAGAGAGAGGGAGAAATACAGTAGGTAGCTAGGTAGAGATATAGAGTGAGGAATACAGTAGGTAGGTAGGTAGGGGGATAGAGACGGAGAGGGAGAAATACAGTACGTAGGTAGGTAGAGGGATAGAGAGAGTGAGGAATACATTAGGTAGGTAGGTAGGTAGGTAGGTAGGTAGGTAGGTAGGTAGGTAGGTAGGTGGATAGAGAGGGAGAGGGAGAAACACAGTAGGTAGATAGGTAGGTAGAGGGATAGAGGGAGAAATACAGTAGGTAGGTAGGTAGAGGCATAGAGAGAGTGAGGAATACAGTAGGTAGGTAGGTAGAGGGATAGAGAGAGTGAGGAATACAATAGGTAGGTAGGTAGGTAGGTAGGTAGGTAGGTAGGTAGGTAGGTAGAGGGATAGAGGGAGAAATAATGTAGGTAGGTAGAGGGATAGAGGGAGAAATACAGTAGGTAGGTAGGTAGGTAGGTAGGTAGGTAGGTAGGTAGGTAGGTAGGTAGGTAGGTAGGTAGGTAGGTAAGTAGGTAGGTAGGTAGAGGGATAGAGGGAGAAATAGAGTAGGTAGGTAGGTAGAGGGATAGAGGGAGAAATGCAGTAGGTAGGTAGGTAGGTAGAGCGATAGAGGGAGAAATACAGTAGGTAGATTGGTAGAGGGATAGAGAGGGAGAGGGAGAAATACAGTAGGTAGGTAGGTAGGTAGGTAGGTAGGTAGGTAGGTAGGTAGGTAGTTGGTGGATAGAGAGGGAGAAATACAGTAGGTAGGTAGGTAGATAGAGTGAGGAATACAGTAGGTAGATAGGTAGGGGGATAGAGAGGGAGAGGGAGAAATACAGTAGGTAGGTAGGTAGGTAGGGGGACAGAGAGAGAGGGAGAAATACAATAGGTAGGTAGAGAGATAGAGTGAGGAATACAGTAGGTATGTAGGTAGAGGGATAGAGAGAGTGAGAAATACAGTAGATAGGTAGGTAGGTAGAGGAATAGAGAGAGGGAGAAATACATTAGGTAGGTAGATAGAATGAGGAATAGAGTAGGTAGGTAGGTAGGTAGGTAGGTAGGTAGAGGGATAGAGGGAGAAATACAGTAGGTAGGTAGGTAGGGGGATAGAGAGGGAGAGGGAGAAATACAGTAGGTAGGTAGGTAGATAGAAGGATAGAGATGGAGAAATGCAGTCAGTAGGTAGGGGGATAGAGGGACAAATAGAGTAGGTAGGTAGGTAGAGAAATAGAGTGAGGAATACATTAGGTAGGTAGGTAGGTAGGTAGGTAGGTAGGTAGGTAGGTAGGTAGGTAGGTAGGTAGGTAGGTAGGTAGGTAGGTAGGTAGAGGGATAGAGAGAAAGAGAAATACAGTAGGTAGGTAGATAGAATGAGGAATACAGTAGGTAGGTAGGTAGGTTGAGGGATAGAGAGAGGGAGAAATACAGTAGAAAGGTAGGTAAGTAGAGGGATAGAGAGAGGGTGAAATACAGTAGGTAGGTACTTAGGGAGTGGGAGAGGGAGAAATACGGTAGGTAGGTAGGTAGGTAGGTAGGTAGGTAGGTAGGTAGGTAGGTAGAGGGATAGAGAGGAAGAGGGAGAAATACAGTAGGTAGGTAGGTAGGTAGGTAGGTAGGTAGGTAGTTAGGAAGGTAGGTAGGTAGAGGGATAGAGGGAGAAATACAGTAGGTAGGTAGGGGGATAGAGGGAGAAATACAGTAGGTAGGTAGGTAGAGGGATAGAGAGACTGAGGAATACAGTAGGTAGGTAGAGGGATATAGAAAGGGAGAAATACAGTAGGTAGGTAGGTAGATAGAGGGATAGAGAGGGAGAAATACAGTAGGTAGGTAGGGGGATAGAGGGATAAAGGGAGAAATATAGTAGGTAGGTAGGTAGGGGGATAGAGAGGAAGAAAAACAGTAGGTAGGTAGGTAGGGAGGTAGGGAGGTAGGGAGGTAGAGGGCTAGAGGGATAAATACAGTAGGTAGGTAGGTAGGTAGATAGAGTGAGGAATACAGTAGCTAGATAGGTAGGGGGATAGAGAGGGAGAGGGAGAAATACAATAGGTAGGTAGGTAGGTAGGTAAGGGGATAGAGAGAGAGGGAGAAATACAGTAGGTAGGTAGGTAGAGAGATAGAGTGAGGAATACAGTAGGTAGGTAGGTAGGGGGATAGAGACGGAGAGGGAGAAATACAGTAGGTAGGTAGGTAGAGGGATAGAGAGAGTGAGGAATACATTAGGTAGGTAGGCAGGTAGGTAGGTAGGTAGGTAGGTAGGTAGGTAGGTAGGTAGGTAAGTAGGTGGGTAGAGAGGGAGAGGGAGAAATACAGTAGGTAGGTAGAGGGATAGAGGGAGAAATACAGTTGTTAGGTAGGTAGCTAGAGGGATAGAGGGAGAAATACAGTAGGTAGGTAGGGAGGGAGGGAGGTAGAGGGATAGAGAGGGAGTAATACAGTAGGTAGGTAGGTAGGTAGAGTGAGGAATACAGTAGGTAGATAGGTAGGGGGATAGAGAGGGAGAGGGAGAAATACAGTAGGTAGGTAGGTAGGTAGGTAGGTAGGGGGATAGAGAGAGAGGGAGAAATACAATAGGTAGGTAGGTAGAGACATAGAGTGAGGAATACAGTAGGTAGGTAGGTAGGGGGATAGAGAGGGAGAGGGAGAAATACAGTAGGTAGGTAGGTAGAGGGATTGAGTGAGTGAGGAATACAGTAGGTAGGTAGAGGGATATAGAAAGGGAGAAATACAGTAGATAGGTAGGTAGGTAGAGGGATAGAGAGAGGGAGAAATACAGTACGTAGGTAGTTAGAATGAGGAATACAGTAGGTAGGTAGGTAGGTAGGTTGAGGGATAGAGAGAGGGAGAAGTACAGTAGAAAGGTAGGTAGGTAGAGGGATAGAGAGAGGGAGAAATACAGTAGGTAGGTAGGGGGATAGAGAGAGAGGGAGAAATACAGTAGGTAGGTACGTAGGGAGAGGGAGAGGGAGAAATACGGTAGGTGGGTAGGTAGGTAGGTAGGTAGGTAGGTAGGTAGGTAGGTAGAGGGATAGAGTGAGGAATACAGTCGCTAGATAGGTAGGGGGATAGAGAGGGAGAGGGAGAAATACAATAGGTAGGTAGGTAGGTAAGCGGATAGAGAGAGAGGGAGAAACACAGTAGGTAGGTAGGTAGAGAGATAGAGTGAGGAATACGGTAGGTAGGTAGAGGGATAGGGAGAAAGAAGGAAAAATACAGTAGGTAGGTAGGTAGAGGGATAGAGAGGAAGAGGGAGAAATACAGTAGGTAGGTAGGTAGGTAGGTAGGTAGGTAGGTAGGTAGGTAGGTAGGTAGGTAGGTAGAGGGATAGAGGGAGAAATACAGTAGGTAGGTAGGTAGGGGGATAGAGGGAGAAATACAGTAGGTAGGTAGGTAGGGGGATAGAGAAGGAGAAATACAGTAGGAAGGTAGGGAGGGAGGTAGAGTGAGGAATACAGTAGGTAGGTAGAGGGATAGGGAGAAAGAAGGAAAAATACAGTAGGTAGGTAGGTAGAGGGATAGAGAGGAAGAGGGAGAAATACAGTAGGTAGGTAGGTAGGTAGGTAGGTAGGTAGGTAGGTAGGTAGGTAGGTAGAGGGATAGAGGGAGAAATACAGTAGGTAGGTAGGTAGGGGGATAGAGGGAGAAATACAGTAGGTAGGTAGGTAGGGGGATAGAGAAGGAGAAATACAGTAGGAAGGTAGGGAGGGAGGTAGAGTGAGGAATACAGTAGGTAGGTAGGTAGGGGGATAGAGAGGGAGACTGAGAGGGAGAAATACAGTAGGTAGGTAGGTAAGGGGTTTGAGAGAGAGGGAGAAATACAGTAGGTAGCTAGGTAGAGATATAGAGTGAGGAATACAGTAGGTAGGTAGGTAGGGGGATAGAGACGGAGAGGGAGAAATACAGTACGTAGGTAGGTAGAGGGATAGAGAGAGTGAGGAATACATTAGGTAGGTAGGTAGGTAGGTAGGTAGGTAGGTAGGTAGGTAGGTAGGTAGGTAGGTAGGTAGGTGGATAGAGAGGGAGAGGGAGAAACACAGTAGGTAGATAGGTAGGTAGAGGGATAGAGGGAGAAATACAGTAGGTAGGTAGGTAGAGGCATAGAGAGAGTGAGGAATACAGTAGGTAGGTAGGTAGAGGGATAGAGAGAGTGAGGAATACAATAGGTAGGTAGGTAGGTAGGTAGGTAGGTAGGTAGGTAGGTAGGTAGGTAGGTAGGTAGAGGGATAGAGGGAGAAATAATGTAGGTAGGTAGAGGGATAGAGGGAGAAATACAGTAGGTAGGTAGGTAGGTAGGTAGGTAGGTAGGTAGGTAGGTAGGTAGGTAGGTAGGTAGGTAGGTAGGTAGGTAAGTAGGTAGGTAGGTAGAGGGATAGAGGGAGAAATAGAGTAGGTAGGTAGGTAGAGGGATAGAGGGAGAAATGCAGTAGGTAGGTAGGTAGGTAGAGCGATAGAGGGAGAAATACAGTAGGTAGATTGGTAGAGGGATAGAGAGGGAGAGGGAGAAATACAGTAGGTAGGTAGGTAGGTAGGTAGGTAGGTAGGTAGGTAGGTAGTTGGTGGATAGAGAGGGAGAAATACAGTAGGTAGGTAGGTAGATAGAGTGAGGAATACAGTAGGTAGATAGGTAGGGGGATAGAGAGGGAGAGGGAGAAATACAGTAGGTAGGTAGGTAGGTAGGGGGACAGAGAGAGAGGGAGAAATACAATAGGTAGGTAGAGAGATAGAGTGAGGAATACAGTAGGTATGTAGGTAGAGGGATAGAGAGAGTGAGAAATACAGTAGATAGGTAGGTAGGTAGAGGAATAGAGAGAGGGAGAAATACATTAGGTAGGTAGATAGAATGAGGAATACAGTAGGTAGGTAGGTAGGTAGGTAGGTAGGTAGAGGGATAGAGGGAGAAATACAGTAGGTAGGTAGGTAGGGGGATAGAGAGGGAGAGGGAGAAATACAGTAGGTAGGTAGGTAGATAGAAGGATAGAGATGGAGAAATGCAGTCAGTAGGTAGGGGGATAGAGGGACAAATAGAGTAGGTAGGTAGGTAGAGAAATAGAGTGAGGAATACATTAGGTAGGTAGGTAGGTAGGTAGGTAGGTAGGTAGGTAGGTAGGTAGGTAGGTAGGTAGGTAGGTAGGTAGGTAGAGGGATAGAGAGAAAGAGAAATACAGTAGGTAGGTAGATAGAATGAGGAATACAGTAGGTAGGTAGGTAGGTTGAGGGATAGAGAGAGGGAGAAATACAGTAGAAAGGTAGGTAAGTAGAGGGATAGAGAGAGGGTGAAATACAGTAGGTAGGTACTTAGGGAGTGGGAGAGGGAGAAATACGGTAGGTAGGTAGGTAGGTAGGTAGGTAGGTAGGTAGGTAGGTAGGTAGGTAGGTAGGTAGGTAGAGGGATAGAGAGGAAGAGGGAGAAATACAGTAGGTAGGTAGGTAGGTAGGTAGGTAGTTAGGAAGGTAGGTAGGTAGAGGGATAGAGGGAGAAATACAGTAGGTAGGTAGGGGGATAGAGGGAGAAATACAGTAGGTAGGTAGGTAGAGGGATAGAGAGACTGAGGAATACAGTAGGTAGGTAGAGGGATATAGAAAGGGAGAAATACAGTAGGTAGGTAGGTAGATAGAGGGATAGAGAGGGAGAAATACAGTAGGTAGGTAGGGGGATAGAGGGATAAAGGGAGAAATATAGTAGGTAGGTAGGTAGGGGGATAGAGAGGAAGAAAAACAGTAGGTAGGTAGGTAGGGAGGTAGGGAGGTAGGGAGGTAGAGGGCTAGAGGGATAAATACAGTAGGTAGGTAGGTAGGTAGATAGAGTGAGGAATACAGTAGCTAGATAGGTAGGGGGATAGAGAGGGAGAGGGAGAAATACAATAGGTAGGTAGGTAGGTAGGTAAGGGGATAGAGAGAGAGGGAGAAATACAGTAGGTAGGTAGGTAGAGAGATAGAGTGAGGAATACAGTAGGTAGGTAGGTAGGGGGATAGAGACGGAGAGGGAGAAATACAGTAGGTAGGTAGGTAGAGGGATAGAGAGAGTGAGGAATACATTAGGTAGGTAGGCAGGTAGGTAGGTAGGTAGGTAGGTAGGTAGGTAGGTAGGTAGGTAGGTAGGTAGGTAAGTAGGTGGGTAGAGAGGGAGAGGGAGAAATACAGTAGGTAGGTAGGTAGGTAGGTAGAGGGATAGAGGGAGGAATACAGTAGGTAGGTAGGTAGGTTGGTAGGTAGGTAGGTAGGTAGGTAGGTAGGTAGGTAGGTAGGTAGGTAGTAGGGGGATAGAGAGGGAGAGGATGAAATACAGTAGGTAGTTAGGTAGGTAGGTAGGTATGTAGGTAGGTAGGTAGGTAGGTAGGTAGGTAGGCAGGTAGGCAGGTAGGTAGAGGGATAGAGGGAGAAATACAGTAGGCAGGTAGGTAGGGGATAGAGGGAGAAATACAGTAGGAAGGTAGGTAGATAAATAGAGTGAGGAATACAGTAGGTAGGTAGGTAGAAGGATAGAGAGAAAGAAGGAAAAATACAGTAGGTAGGTACGTAGAGGGATAGAGAGGAAGAGCGAGAAATACAGTATGCAGGTAGGTAGGTAGGTAGGTAGGTAGGTAGGTAGGTAGGTAGGTAGGTAGGTAGGTAGGTAGGTAGGTAGGGGATAGAGAGGGAGAGAATGAAATACAGTAGGTAGTTAGGTAGGTAGGTATGTAGGTATGTAGGTAGGTAGGTAGGTAGGTAGGTAGGTAGGTAGGTAGGCAGGTAGGTAGAGGGATAGAGGGAGAAATACAGTAGGTAGGTAGGTAGGGGATAGAGGGAGAAATACAGTAGGAAGGTAGGTAGATAAATAGAGTGAGGAATACAGTAGGTAGGTAGGTAGGTAGGTAGGTAGGTAGGTAGGTAGGTAGGTAGGTAGGTAGGTAGGTAGGTAGGTCAGTAGGTAGGTAGGTAGGTAGGTAGGTAGGTAGGTAGGTAGAGGGATAGAGGAATAGAGGGAGAAATACTGTAGGTAGGTAGGTAGAGGGATAGAGAGGAAGAGGGAGAAATACAGTAGGTAGGTAGGTAGGTAGGTAGGTAGGTAGGTAGGTAGGTAGGTAGGTAGGTAGGTAGGTGGATGGAGAGGGTGAAATACAGTAGGTAGGTAGGTAGGTAGGTAGGTAGGTAGGTAGAGGGATAGAGGGAGAAATACAGTAGGTAGGTAGGTAGATAAATAGAGTGAGGAATACAGTAGGTAGGTAGGTAGGTAGGTAGGTAGGTAGGTAGGTAGGTAGGTAGAGGGATAGAGGGATAGAGGGAGAAATACAGTAGGTAGGTAGGTAGGTAGGTAGGTAGAGGGATAGAGGGAGAAATAGAGTAGGTAGGTAGAGGGATAGAGGGAGAAATACAGTTGTTAGGTAGGTAGCTAGAGGGATAGAGGGAGAAATACAGTAGGGAGGGAGGGAGGGAGGGAGGTAGAGGGATAGAGAGGGAGTAATACAGTAGGTAGGTAGGTAGGTAGAGTGAGGAATACAGTAGGTAGATAGGTAGGGGGATAGAGAGGGAGAGGGAGAAATACAGTAGGTAGGTAGGTAGGTAGGGGGACAGAGAGAGAGGGAGAAATACAATAGGTAGGTAGAGAGATAGAGTGAGGAATACAGTAGGTATGTAGGTAGAGGGATAGAGAGAGTGAGAAATACAGTAGATAGGTAGGTAGGTAGAGGAATAGAGAGAGGGAGAAATACATTAGGTAGGTAGATAGAATGAGGAATACAGTAGGTAGGTAGGTAGGTAGGTAGGTAGGTAGGTAGGTAGAGGGATAGAGGGAGAAATACAGTAGGTAGGTAGGTAGGGGGATAGAGAGGGAGAGGGAGAAATACAGTAGGTAGGTAGGTAGATAGAATGATAGAGATGGAGAAAATGCAGTCAGTAGGTAGGGGGATAGAGGGACAAATAGAGTAGGTAGGTAGGTAGAGAAATAGAGTGAGGAATACATTAGGTAGGTAGGTAGGTAGGTAGGTAGGTAGGTAGGTAGGTAGGTAGGTAGGTAGGTAGAGGGATAGAGAGAAAGAGAAATACAGTAGGTAGGTAGATAGAATGAGGAATACAGTAGGTAGGTAGGTAGGTTGAGGGATAGAGAGAGGGAGAAATACAGTAGAAAGGTAGGTAAGTAGAGGGATAGAGAGAGGTTGAAATACAGTAGGTAGGTACTTAGGGAGTGGGAGAGGGAGAAATACGGTAGGTAGGTAGGTAGGTAGGTAGGTAGGTAGGTAGGTAGGTAGGTAGAGGGATAGAGAGGAAGAGGGAGAAATACAGTAGGTAGGTAGGTAGGTAGGTAGGTAGGTAGGTAGGTAGGTAGGTAGGTAGGTAGGTAGGAAGGTAGGTAGGTAGAGGGATAGAGGGAGAAATACAGTAGGTAGGTAGGTAGAGGGATAGAGAGACTGAGGAATACAGTAGGTAGGTAGAGGGATATAGAAAGGGAGAAATACAGTAGGTAGGTAGGTAGATAGAGGGATAGAGAGGGAGAAATACAGTAGGTAGGTAGGGGGATAGAGGGATAAAGGGAGAAATATAGTAGGTAGGTAGGTAGGGGGATAGAGAGGAAGAAAAACAGTAGGTAGGTAGGTAGGGAGGTAGGGAGGTAGGGAGGTAGAGGGCTAGAGGGAGAAATACAGTAGGTAGGTAGGTAGGTAGATAGAGTGAGGAATACAGTAGCTAGATAGGTAGGGGGATAGAGAGGGAGAGGGAGAAATACAATAGGTAGGTAGGTAGGTAAGGGGATAGAGAGAGAGGGAGAAATACAGTAGGTAGGTAGGTAGAGAGATAGAGTGAGGAATACAGTAGGTAGGTAGGTAGGGGGATAGAGACGGAGAGGGAGAAATACAGTAGGTAGGTAGGTAGAGGGATAGAGAGAGTGAGGAATACATTAGGTAGGTAGGCAGGTAGGTAGGTAGGTAGGTAGGTAGGTAGGTAGGTAGGTAGGTAGGTAGGTAGGTAAGTAGGTGGGTAGAGAGGGAGAGGGAGAAATACAGTAGGTAGGTAGGTAGGTAGGTAGAGGGATAGAGGGAGGAATACAGTAGGTAGGTAGGTAGGTTGGTAGGTAGGTAGGTAGGTAGGTAGGTAGGTAGGTAGGTAGGTAGGTAGTAGGGGGATAGAGAGGGAGAGGATGAAATACAGTAGGTAGTTAGGTAGGTAGGTAGGTATGTAGGTAGGTAGGTAGGTAGGTAGGTAGGCAGGTAGGCAGGTAGGTAGAGGGATAGAGGGAGAAATACAGTAGGCAGGTAGGTAGGGGATAGAGGGAGAAATACAGTAGGAAGGTAGGTAGATAAATAGAGTGAGGAATACAGTAGGTAGGTAGGTAGAAGGATAGAGAGAAAGAAGGAAAAATACAGTAGGTAGGTACGTAGAGGGATAGAGAGGAAGAGCGAGAAATACAGTATGCAGGTAGGTAGGTAGGTAGGTAGGTAGGTAGGTAGGTAGGTAGGTAGGTAGGTAGGTAGGTAGGGGATAGAGAGGGAGAGAATGAAATACAGTAGGTAGTTAGGTAGGTAGGTATGTAGGTAGGTAGGTAGGTAGGTAGGTAGGTAGGTAGGTAGGTAGGTAGGCAGGTAGGTAGAGGGATAGAGGGAGAAATACAGTAGGTAGGTAGGTAGGGGATAGAGGGAGAAATACAGTAGGAAGGTAGGTAGATAAATAGAGTGAGGAATACAGTAGGTAGGTAGGTAGGTAGGTAGGTAGGTAGGTAGGTAGGTCGGTCGGTAGGTAGGTAGGTAGGTAGGTAGGTAGGTAGGTAGGTAGGTAGGTAGGTAGAGGGATAGAGGAATAGAGGGAGAAATACTGTAGGTAGGTAGGTAGAGGGATAGAGAGGAAGAGGGAGAAATACAGTAGGTAGGTAGGTAGGTAGGTAGGTAGGTAGGTAGGTAGGTAGGTAGGTAGGTGGATGGAGAGGGTGAAATACAGTAGGTAGGTAGGTAGGTAGGTAGGTAGGTAGGTAGGTAGGTAGGTAGGTAGGTAGGTAGAGGGATAGAGGGAGAAATACAGTAGGTAGGTAGGTAGATAAATAGAGTGAGGAATACAGTAGGTAGGTAGGTAGGTAGGTAGGTAGGTAGGTAGGTAGGTAGGTAGGTAGGTAGAGGGATAGAGGGATAGAGGGAGAAATACAGTAGGTAGGTAGGTAGGTAGGTAGGTAGAGGGATAGAGGGAGAAATAGAGTAGGTAGGTAGAGGGATAGAGGGAGAAATACAGTAGGTAGGTAGGGAGGGAGGGAGGTAGAGGGATAGAGAGGGAGTAATACAGTAGGTAGGTAGGTAGGTAGAGTGAGGAATACAGTAGGTAGATAGGTAGGGGGATAGAGAGGGAGAGGGAGAAATACAGTAGGTAGGTAGGTAGGTAGGTAGGTAGGGGGATAGAGAGAGAGGGAGAAATACAATAGGTAGGTAGGTAGAGACATAGAGTGAGGAATACAGTAGGTAGGTAGGTAGGGGGATAGAGAGGGAGAGGGAGAAATACAGTAGGTAGGTAGGTAGAGGGATTGAGTGAGTGAGGAATACAGTAGGTAGGTAGAGGGATATAGAAAGGGAGAAATACAGTAGATAGGTAGGTAGGTAGAGGGATAGAGAGAGGGAGAAATACAGTACGTAGGTAGTTAGAATGAGGAATACAGTAGGTAGGTAGGTAGGTAGGTTGAGGGATAGAGAGAGGGAGAAGTACAGTAGAAAGGTAGGTAGGTAGAGGGATAGAGAGAGGGAGAAATACAGTAGGTAGGTAGGGGGATAGAGAGAGAGGGAGAAATACAGTAGGTAGGTACGTAGGGAGAGGGAGAGGGAGAAATACGGTAGGTGGGTAGGTAGGTAGGTAGGTAGGTAGGTAGGTAGGTAGGTAGGTAGGTAGGTAGGTAGGTAGGTAGGTAGAGGGATAGAGTGAGGAATACAGTCGCTAGATAGGTAGGGGGATAGAGAGGGAGAGGGAGAAATACAATAGGTAGGTAGGTAGGTAAGCGGATAGAGAGAGAGGGAGAAACACAGTAGGTAGGTAGGTAGAGAGATAGAGTGAGGAATACGGTAGGTAGGTAGAGGGATAGGGAGAAAGAAGGAAAAATACAGTAGGTAGGTAGGTAGAGGGATAGAGAGGAAGAGGGAGAAATACAGTAGGTAGGTAGGTAGGTAGGTAGGTAGGTAGGTAGGTAGGTAGGTAGGTAGGTAGGTAGGTAGGTAGGTAGGTAGGTAGGTAGAGGGATAGAGGGAGAAATACAGTAGGTAGGTAGGTAGGGGGATAGAGGGAGAAATACAGTAGGTAGGTAGGTAGGGGGATAGAGAAGGAGAAATACAGTAGGAAGGTAGGGAGGGAGGTGGAGTGAGGAATACAGTAGGTAGGTAGGTAGGGGGATAGAGAGGGAGAGGGAGAGGGAGAAATACAGTAGGTAGGTAGGTAAGGGGTTTGAGAGAGAGGGAGAAATACAGTAGGTAGGTAGGTAGAGATATAGAGTGAGGAATACAGTAGGTAGGTAGGTAGGGGGATAGAGACGGAGAGGGAGAAATACAGTACGTAGGTAGGTAGAGGGATAGAGAGAGTGAGGAATACATTAGGTAGGTAGGTAGGTAGGTAGGTAGGTAGGTAGGTAGGTAGGTAGGTAGGTAGGTAGGTGGATAGAGAGGGAGAGGGAGAAACACAGTAGGTAGATAGGTAGGTAGAGGGATAGAGGGAGAAATACAGTAGGTAGGTAGGTAGAGGCATAGAGAGAGTGAGGAATACAGTAGGTAGGTAGGTAGAGGGATAGAGAGAGTGAGGAATACATTAGGTAGGTAGGTAGGTAGGTAGGTAGGTAGGTAGGTAGGTAGGTAGGTAGGTAGGTAGGTAGGTAGGTAGATGGATAGAGAGGGAGAGGGAGAAATACAGTAGGTAGATAGGTAGGTAGAGGGATAGAGGGAGAAATACAGTAGGTAGGTAGGTAGAGAGATAGAGTGAGGAATACAGTAGGTAGGTAGGTAGGTAGGTAGGTAGGTAGGTAGGTAGGTAGGTAGGTAGAGGGATAGAGGGAGAAATAGAGTAGGTAGGTAGGTAGAGGGATAGAGGGAGAAATACAGTAGGTAGGTAGGTAGGTAGGTAGGTAGGTAGGTAGGTAGGTAGGTAGGTAGGTAGGTAGGTAGGTAGAGGGATAGAGGGAGAAATACAGTAGGTAGGTAGGTAGAGGGATAGAGAGGGAGAGGAAGAAATACAGTAGATAGGTAGGTAGGTAGGTAGGTAGGTAGGTAGAGGGATAGATAGGAAGAAATACAGTAGGTAGGTAGGTAGGTAGGTAGATAGAGTGAGGAATACAGTAGCTAGATAGGTAGGGGGATAGAGAGGGAGAGGGAGAAATACAGTAGGTAGGTAGGTAAGGGGATAGAGAGAGAGGGAGAAATACAGTAGGTAGGTAGGTAGAGAGATAGAGTGAGGAATACAGTAGGTAATAATAATAATAATAATATTTATTTTATATACCGCGTCCTCTCCCCAGGGGGACTCGGAGCGGTGCACAGGGAAAAATTAAAACATTATAAAATATGCATACAAGAATAAATACAATAGAATAAAAACAAATTAAATTTAATTGTCCCTGCACTAAAATCCCCATATTAAAACTAGCATTCCCTAACGCCCTAAAGGTAGAGACTAACCTAGGCCGGCCAAGCAGAAAAAGTATGTTTTTAATTTTTGTCGGAAGGAGCGGAGGTCCGTGGTTGTTCTAATATCGGGGGGAAGGTCGTTCCAGAGGGCAGGGCCCGCCACAGAGAAGGCCATTCCCCTGGGCGTCGCCCGCTGACAAAGTCTAGTGGACGGCACCCGGAGAAGTCCCTCTCTGTGGGAGCGAATCGGCCGGGAGGATGTGTGGCAGGATCCGATCCTGCAGATAGCTAGGTCCCGTGCCATGGAGCGCTTTAAAGATGACAACTAGCACCTTGAAGCGCACCCGAAAGACGACAGCAGTGCAGCTCGCGCAAGAGAGGTGTTATATGGGTGAACCTAGAGGTCCCCATTATTGCTCGCGCGGCTGCATTCTGGACAAGCTGAAGTCTTCGGGTGCACCTCAAGGGAAGCCCCATGTAGAGAGAATTGCAGTAGTCCAGTCGGGATGTCACGAGGGCATGAGTGACTGTGCAAAGGGCATCCCGATCCAATAGGGGACGCAACTGGCGTACCAGGCGAACCTGGTAGAATGCCCTCCTGCCACGGCTGTCACTTGATCTTCCATGGACAGCCGGGAATCCAGGAGGACGCCCAAGTTGCGTGCCCCATCCACAGGGGTCGATGGTATCAAAAGCCGCTGAGAGGTCTAATAGGACCAGGATGGAGGAACAACCCCCATCTCTGGCCCTCCAGAGATCATCTACCAACGCGACCAATGCCGTCTCGGTGCTATGCCCGGGCCGGAAGCCGCACTGGCGCGGGTCCAGATAACCAACTTCCTCCAGGTGACGGGGAAACTGTTGTGCCAACACACTCTCAACAACCTTCGCCAGGAAGGGAAGGTTGGAGACGGGACGATAGTTGACTAATAAAGCTGGGTCCAGAGAGGGCTTCTTCAGGAGGGGCCTCACCATGGCCTCTTTAAGGGAGGCAGGCAAGAAACCCTCACTCAGAGAAGCGTTGACAACCTCCTGGAGCCAGCCTCGTGTCACCTCCCAGGATGCCAGTACAAGCCAGGAAGGACACGGGTCCAATAAACATGTGGTGGCTCGCAGTCGCCCACGTAACCTGTCCATATCCTCGGAAGTAACAGAGTCAAACTCCTCCCAACCAAGACCCGCCTCGTGCAATCCCACTGGGCCATCGATGGAGACTAGCTCGTTCTGAATCTGAGCGATTTTCTCCTGCAGATAAATCCCAAATTCCTCTGCTCTACCCTGTAATGGGGTTTCCCGCACCCTCTGTTGTAGGAGGGAGCGGGTCACCCTAAACAGGGAGGCAGGGCGGTTATCTGCGGATGCTATGAGAGTGGCACAGTGATGGCGTTTGGCCACTCTCAGCGCCACAATGTAAGTCCGTAAATGGGCTCTTACCTGTGTCCGGTCAGATTCAGATCGAGTAGACCTCCATCTTCTCTCTAGGCATCTCTTGTGGCGTTTCATCACCCTTAGCTCCTCGGTGAACCAAGGAGCCAGGGTGGCTCACCACCGCAAGAGAGGCCGCAAGGGCGCGACCCGATCCAAGGCTCCCGTGGCCGCAATATTCCATGCGGCCACGAGGTCCTCCATCGGGGCGCGGGTCAGGGGTACAGGAAGTGGCCCAAGCGCCGCCTGGAACCCATCGGGGTCCATCAGGCGCCTGGGGCGGAACCAAATAGATGACTCAGGTTTCGCCTCCCCACGGTGGGGGGTAGCGGTTGGAAAGTCGAGCCGGAGAAGTGAGTGGTCTGACCATGACAAGGGCGTGATGACTATATCCCCTATACCCAGATCACTCTTCCATTGGCCTGAGACAAAGATGAGATCCGGTGTATGTCCACCCTCGTGGGTGGGGCCTTGAATTAATTGGGTCAGGTCCATGGCCGTCATGGAAGCCATGAACTCCCGAGCTACCCCGGATGATTCGCCCGCCGATGGCAGATTAAAGTCCCCCATGACTAAAAGTCTGGGGGTCTCAACTGCCATCGTAGCGATCACCTCGAGGAGCTCGGGCAGGGCTGCTGTTACATAGCGGGGAGCCAGGTATACAACCAGCAAGCCCAACTGCCTCCCTAGGCCCCACTTCACACAGAGGGACTCACAACCGGTGGTCTGTGGCACAATGGTCTCTCTCGGCTCCAGACCTTCCCTAATAATAACCGCTACCCCACCACCCCTGCCTAGGGCCCGGGGCTGATGAAAAGCGCGGTAACCTGGTGGGCACATTTCAACGAGGGGGAGTCCTCCCTCGTGGCCCAACCAGGTCTCCGCAATTCCTACCAGGTCCGGCTCCCCCTCTGACACAAGGTCATGGATGAGGGGGGCTTTGTTGACCACGAACGATGCCGTAGCGGTGATGTGCCAGTGCCTGGAAGCCGTGCGGATCTGGATGGGAAGTAACGGACTTAGGCTCAACCCGACCAAGACCGAGTGGCTGTGGTTTCCGGCTGCCCGATTCAACCAGCTCTCTCCAACGCTGGCCATAGGGGGCGAACATCTTGCCCCTGTGGATGGGGCGCGCAACTTGGGTGTCCTCCTGGATACCCGGCTGTCCATGGAAGATCAAGTGACAGCCGTGGCCAGGAGGGCGTTTTACCAGGTTCGCCTGGTACGCCAGTTGCGCCCCCTATTGGATCGGGACGCCCTTCGCACAGTCACTCATGCTCTCGTGACATCCCGACTGGATTATTGCAACTCTCTCTACATGGGGCTCCCCTTGAGGTGTGCCCGGAGGCTTCAGTTGGTCCAGAATGCAGCCGCGCGAGCAATTATGGGCACCTCTAGGTTTGCCCATGTAACACCGCTGTTGCGCGAGCTGCACTGGCTACCTGTCGTCTTCCGGGTACGCTTCAAGGTGTTAGTCACCATCTTCAAAGCGCTCCATGGCTCGGGACCTAGCTATCTGCGGGATCGGATCCTGCCCCATACATCCTCACGGCCGATTCGCTCCCACAGAGAGGGACTTCTCCGGGTGCCGTCCACTAGACTTTGTCAGCGGGCGACGCCCAGGGGAAGGGCCTTCTCTGTGGCGGGCCCAGCCCTCTGGAATGACCTTCCCCCCGATATCAGGACAACCACGGACCTCCGCTCCTTCCGCCTAAAATTAAAGACGCACTTTTTTCGTCTGGCCGGCCTTGGGTAGTCTCTTTTTAGGTCAGGGTTTTTTAGGGGTAATTTTTAGTCTAGTTATGGGTTTTAGCGCAGGATTTATTTAATTTATTTTTAACTTTGTATTTTGTATTTGTTTGTGGTCTATTTGTATTTTTAATTGCCTGTGCCCCGCCTCGAGTCCCCTTGGGGAGAGAGAGCGGGATAGAAATTAAATTATTATTATTATTTATTATTATTATTACGAACCTGGCGTTGCAAAACATCAGCCGCAGGCCCTGGCTCTGTACTCCCTGACCACCTAGCCTGCGGGGGTTGTGGCACTTGACCGTTTGTAGCCATCGGCCTCGTGCCCCCAACCGGGAGGATGGAACTTGTCTCCCATCGGATCTGCCTCTCCCTGCCACCCTCTCGATGGGTCGGCCCTCCATGGAAACGACCCATGTATCCCCCCTCTTAGCGGAACCATCCGCCTCCTTCCGTAGTCTGCTGGCTCGGCCCGTTCCCTTCTTGCTAATCTCAACCTGTCTATACCCTCCCCCCTCCCTGGTACCCCCTAAAATCGACAACAAATTTCTTACTAAAAAAACCCTGAGGCCGCGCTGAGGTAGGTAGGTGGATAGAGAGGGATAGGGAGAAATACAGTAGGTAGGTAGAGGGATAGAGAGATTGAGGAATACAGTAGGTAGGTAGAGGGATAGAGAGACGGAGAGGTACAGTAGATAGGTAGGTAGGTAGAGGGATAGAGAGGGAGAGGGAGAAATACAGTAGATAGGTAGGTAGGTAGGTAGAGTGAGGAATACAGTAGCTAGGTAGGTAGGGGGATAGAGAGGGAGAGGGAGAAATACAGTACGTAGGTAGGTAAGGGGATAGAAAAAGGGGGAGAAATACAGTAGGTAGGTAGGTAGAGAGGTAGAGTGAGGAATACAGTAGGTAGATAGGTAGGGGGATAGAGAGGGAGAGGGAGAAATACAGTAGGTAGGTAGGTAGGTAGGGGGACAGAGAGAGAGGGAGAAATACAATAGGTAGGTAGAGAGATAGAGTGAGGAATACAGTAGGTAGGTAGGTAGAGGGATAGAGAGAGTGAGAAATACAGTAGATAGGTAGGTAGGTAGAGGAATAGAGAGAGGGAGAAATACATTAGGTAGGTCGTTAGAATGAGGAATACAGTAGGTAGGTAGGTAGGTAGGTAGAGGGATAGAGGGAGAAATACAGTAGGTAGGTAGGTAGGTAGATAAATAGAGTGAGGAATACAGTAGGTAGGTAGGTAGGTAGGTAGGTAGGTAGGTAGGTAGGTAGGTAGGTAGGTAGGTAGGTAGGTAGGTAGGTAGGTAGAGAGGGAGGGAGGGACGGACGGAGGGAGGTAGATAGATAGGTAGGTAGGTAGGTAGGTAGGTAGGTAGGTAGAGGGATAGAGGGAGAAATACAGTAGGTAGGTAGGTAGATAAATAGAGTGAGGAATACAGTAGGTAGGTAGGTAGGTAGGTAGGTAGGTAGGTAGGTTGGGGGATAGAGAGGGAGAAATACGGTAGGTAGGTAGGTAGGTAGGTAGGTAGGTAGGTAGGTAGGTAGGTAGGTAGAGGGATAGAGGGAGAAATACAGTAGGTAGGTAGGTAGGGTGATAGAGGGAGAAATACAGTAGGTAGGTAGGTAGGTAGGTAGGTAGGTAGGTAGGTAGGTAGGTAAATAGGTAGGGGGATAGAGAGGGAGAGGGAGAAATACAGTCTGTAGGTAGGTAGAGGGATAGAGAGATTGAGGAATGCAGTAGGTAAGTAGAGGGATAGAGAGAGGGAGAGGTACAGTAGATAGGTAGGTAGGTGGAGGGATAGAGAGGGAGAGGGAGAAATACAGTAGATAGGTAGGTAGGTAGGTAGGTAGAGGGATAGAGAGGAAGAAATACAGTAGGTAGGTAGGGGGATAGAGGGACAAATAGGTAGGTAGAGAAATAGAGTGAGGAATACAGTAGGTAGGTAGGTAGGTAGGTAGGTAGGTAGGTAGGTAGGTAGGTAGGTAGGTAGGTAGAGGGATAGAGGGATAGAGGGAGAAATACAATAGGTAGATAGTTAGGGGGATAGAGAGGAAGAAAAACAGTAGGTAGGTAGGTAGGTAGGTAGGTAGGTAGGTAGGTAGGTAGGTAGGTAGGTAGAGGGCTAGAGGTAGAAATACAGTAGGTAGGTAGTTATAAGGATAGAGGGAGAAATACAGTAGGTAGGTAGGTAGGTAGAGGGATAGAGGGAGAAATACAGTAGGTAGGTAGGTAGAGGGATAGAGAGGGAGAAATACAGTAGGTAGGTAGGGCGGTAGAGGGATAGAGGGAGAAATACAGTAGGTAGGTAGGTAGGTAGGTAGAGGGATAGAGGGAGAAATACAGTAGGTAGGTAGGTTGGTAGGTAGAGGGATAGAGGGAGAAATACAGTAGGTAGGTAGGTGGAAGGATAGAGGGAGAAATACAGTACGTAGGTAGGTAGGGGGATAGAGAGTTAGAGGGAGAAATACATTAGGTAGGTAGGTAGGTAGGTAGGTAGGTAGAGGGATAGAGGGAGAAATAGAGTAGGTAGGTAGGTAGGTAGGTAGGTAGGTAGGTAGGTAGGTAGGTAGGTAGGTAGGTAGGTAGGTTGGTAGAGGGATAGAGGGATAGAGGGAGAAATAATGTAGGTAGGTAGGTAGAGGGATAGATGGAGAAATACAGTATGTAGGTAGGTAGGGGGATAGCGAGCGAGAGGGAGAAATACAGTAGGTAGGTAGGTAGGTAGAGGGATAGAGGGAGAAATACAGTAGGTCGGTCGGTCGGTCGGTAGGTAGGTAGGTAGGTAGGTAGGTAGAGGGATAGAGGGAGAAATACAGTAGGTAGGTAGGTAGAGGGATAGAGGGAGAAATACATTAGGTAGTTAGGTAGGTAGAGGGATAGAGGGAGAAATACAGTAGGTAGGTAGGTAGAGGGATAGAGAGGGAGAGGAAGAAATACAGTAGATAGGTAGGTAGGTAGATAGATAGAGTGAGGAATACAGTAGCTAGATAGGTAGGGGGATAGAGAGGGAGAGGGAGAAATACAGTAGGTAGGTAGGTAAGGTGATAGAGAGAGGGAAATACAGTAGGTAGGTAGGTAGAGACATAGAGTGAGGAATACAGTAGCTCAGTAGGTAGGGGGATTGAGGGGGAGAGGGAGAAATACAGTAGGTAGGTAGGTTAGGGGATAGAGAGAGGGGGGGAAATACAGTAGGTAGGTAGGTAGAGAGATAGAGTGAGGAATAAAGTAGGTAGGTAGGTAGAGGGATAGAGAGAAAGAAGGAAAAATACAGTAGGTAGGTAGGTAGGCAGAGGGATAGAGAGGAAGAGGGAGAAATACAGTAGGTAGGTAGGTAGGTAGGTAGGTAGGTAGGTAGGTAGGTAGGTAGGTAGGTAGGTAGGTAGGTAGGTAGGTTGCGGGATAGAGAGGGAGAGGGAGAAATACAGTAGGTAGGTAGGTAGGTAGGTAGGTAGGTAGGTAGGTAGGTAGGTAGGTAGGTAGGTAGGTAGGTAGGTTGCGGGATAGAGAGGGAGAGGGAGAAATACAGTAGGTAGGTAGGTAGGTAGGTAGGTAGGTAGGTAGGTAGGTAGGTAGGTAGAGGGATAGAGGGAGAAATACAGTAGGTAGGTAGGTAGGGGGATAGAGGGAGAAATACAGTAGGTAGGTAGGTAGGGGGATAGAGAAGGAGAGGGAGAAATACAGTAGGTAGGTAGGTAGAGGGATAGAGAGAGTGAGGAATACATTAGGTAGGTAGGTATGTAGGTAGGTATGTAGGTAGGTAGGTAGATAGGTAGGTAGGTAGGTAGGTAGGTAGGTAGGTGGATAGAGAGGGAGAGGGAGAAATACAGTAGGTAGATAGGTAGGTAGAGGGATAGAGGGAGAAATACAGTAGGTAGGTATGTAGCGGCAAAAACCAGGCTCACCACAGACTGGTTCGATGGAAGAAGCGAGACCACAAGGATCAAAGGTTTCAGGAGTTTATTGACGCGCTTCAAGAGTTCAGTGGGCAATCAGAGCACCACGATCTGAACTGCCCGGGCAACACCCAGACAGATGGTTTTATACTTTTCATTATACATTGTCATTAATACAGAATCACATATGGATAAAAGCAGAAGTCCAGTTTGGAAAAGTACAGATACAGAAGTTAATGTTAAAAATAATACATGCCAGCAGCTGTGCCCATATTGGGTTTCTATCTTACACTCCCCCTCCTTCTTCCCTTACTTCCTCTTTCCATCTCTTGTAGCAATGTTTCAGCAATATTTGTAATAGCTAGGAAAGTTTAAGAACAGAGAAGTACACCCCCTCATCTTGCACAACATGTTCAGGGGTCAGTAAGCAAACCTTCCCTGGGAGGTCAAGGCTGACCAAGGATAAAGGATAAGGAATTGGGGTCCCCTGACCCCCTCTGCCACATTCCCCCCTTTGGAAGTTAGCAAAATTCCAAATTACTGCAAACTTACACATTCCACATAAGGGGACTCATCCGGGCCCTCCCTCCGTTGGGGTTCCACATAGTGATGTTCTTCCTGAGCTAGGAGAGTATATTCTACCAGGGCCATAGCTTTGTCGGTTGCCCGTTTTTCCACCACCGAAGAAAGGGTGTTATTGATAACTCTCATGAGCAAAGGAAGGATACAAGGCAGAACAACACATCCCAAAGCAATCAGGCCAAGGAGGGTGAATAGGCCAGTCATGCTGGGGAATTTGGGAATCCAAGAGGTAAGGGCAGAGAAGTCAAACCCGTTCCAGGTCTGGCCATCAAAGCGAGTAAGCTGCCGCATTTCAGTAGTGAGTTGCTTGATTACTGTCCCAGTTTCATCTATTTGCAGACAGCAATTGGAGAGATTAAATTTGCCACACACCCCTCCCTCTTTAGCAAGGAGGTAGTCCAGAGCCAGCCTTTTTTTTTTAATAAAATAATTTTATTGATTTTACAATTTTATAATAGGAAAAGGGTAAATAGGGTGTTTCTTAACAATATTTTAGAGCTTCCATATCAGTGCTGATGACCGTCTCCGAGGTCTCTCACAATATCAATTCAATTAAATAATAAAAAAAGAAATTGGAAAGGGTACATACATTTCAAATCGCAAATTTCATAATCTAAAAATTCATACATTCAATTACTTTGTTTCCATAAACATCCTTAACATGGATTACTGTATATAAGTAATGTCATGGATAATATGACATTGGAAATTAAAAAAACAAAGGAAGAAATGAATGAAATGAATGGGAATTTTGCAAAGCAGACAGCGGAGATGAAACTTATTAAAGATGAAATTGAACAGATTCATGTACACGATGCTCAGATAGATCGCCAGATTGAAGGGATTTTTAAAAAAAATGAGCAACAAGATAAGAGAATTAGTCTTTTGGAAGAAGATGCAAGGAAATATAATGTAGTTATTCGTGGAATTCAGGAAGAAAGAGTGGATAATTTGAAACAAAGAGTTTTAAAATGGCTGAATGACCTTGATGTATCAATTGTATTTACGGCAGCAGACTTGGTAAGCGTTTTCAGAGTTGGTTATAAAAGACAAAATGGTGCAAATAGAAATGTACTTGTGAGATTTGCAAATCTTAGTGATAAATTGGAGATGATGGCGAAAATAAGGGAGTTAGGAGAAGCTCCAAAATTTGAAGAGAAAGCTATTCAAGTCTTTCCGGATATATCAAGAGATGAAAGAGCGTGGAGATATTTTTTGAAGCCAATTACAAAGGTTTTGAGAGACAATGGTATCAAGTATAATTGGAGGCCACCACAGCAGCTGAAATTCTTCTATAAGGGGAGAATGCAAACGATTACTCCGCAAGTAGATGCAGTAGGATACGTACGTGAGCTCAGGCTGATTGAGAAAGACGAGGATTTAATAGAAATTAAAAATCAAATGCTTAAGATGGGTGGAACACAAGCAGAATCTCCAATATTGGAAGAAAAAGGGGCGGTTGGAGGTCAAGATCCTTAAAGGTTAAAGCGGAAAGAAATTTTCCGGCAATGTCCGAGCAAAAAAAAAGTTGTGACGACACAAAGGGAGCAGTGGATAAGGAAGAGGATCTTGGAAAAATGCAGGAAGCTGAGTGCGGGGAAAAGCTAGCATTGTCTTCTTTTTTTGAGAGTGGAATTTAAGTAGACAGCCCGAAAGAAGTGACCCGACCATCAGCATGTCCCCTCCCCCACACTCTTTATGCAGAGGCGGAAACCGATTGAGGATGTGGGGGATGAAGATAGATTGTTACTTGTTGTTTGTTGTGTTTTATGTTTTTTTTTGTTTTCCTTATTTGGTGTTGGGATTTGGGCACGGAAAGGAAGAGGAGGGGTTAGGATTAAAAAAGCTACAGTTTAAATGCGGTTTATAAAAATAATGACATGGAACGTGAAGGGAACAGGGAATCAAATTAAAAGGAGGAGATTGGAGCTTAAAATTAAAAGGGATTTACCAGATATATTATTTTTGCAAGAAACTCATCAAAAGTCTGAAGATTTAAATAGAATGAATATAAAGGGTATGCAAATCTATGAAAAATCTTTTGGAACTTCAAAAGCTAGAGGAGTTGCAACACTGATATCAGATAGGGTATACTTTGAAAAAAAACAAGTAATTGGGGATGATGAAGGAAGATATTTAATAATTGTGGGAAATATCAATGAGCAAAAAGTGACACTAGTTAATTTATATTTACCGAATGAAAAACAAAAAGAATTTCTTGAAAAAATAACTAAAATTTTGGAAATTGAAAGCGTAGGGAAAGTGATCGTGGCTGGGGATTTTAATTTAATTAGAGATAAAATAGATAGTACCAATCCCACTCGCTATAGAGAAACAAATAAAGGGGAAATTCTAAATAAATGGATGCTTCGAAATAGTGTGGTAGATGTTTGGAGGGAGTTGAAAGGTACTGAAAGAGTGTATACTTTTTGCTCTAAGATATATAATACGTACTCAAGAATTGATTATATTTTTGTTTCTAAAGATTTGCTGAATAATATAGATAAAATAGATGTGGGAATTTTCAAGGATTCTGATCATGCAGAAGTTACGATGGAAATAGATTTTAATCTTGAAAAAAAAGGAAGAGGTTGGAGATACGATGAGAAATTGTATAAAAATGAGGAGGATAAAATATGGATACTTAAAAAATGGGAAGAAAGCTGGAGATTGAATGATAACGGAGAGGTTAAATTTGAAATTGTTTGGGATGCGATGAAAGCAGTATTTAGAGGTGAAAGTATTAAGTTGTCAAGCAGGAAATATAGAAAATATAGAAGTAAAATGGAACAGGATATAAGACAGATTAAGGCATTGGAGAATCAATTTTTACTTACGAAAGATAAAGAATGTTTGGGGGAGTTGAATTTATTAAAAAATAAATTGATAAAGGATATAGAATTGGTTAAAAAAAATATAAGATATTTAAATAGGGATTTCTTTGAATTCAGTAATAAAAACTCTAGGTTATTAGCAAGGATGGCGAAAAATAAAAGTGAGAAGAGAGAAATTGGTTCTCTGATAGATGAAAAAGGCATGAGATGTTATAAGAAATTGGAGAAATGTGAAGTGGTTAGGACTTTTTTTCAAAAATTATATTCAAAAAAATCAATTGATTTGGAAAAATTGAAAAGTCATCTTGAAAAATATGTTGTGAAAATAGATCAAATATATAAGGACTTGATGGAAGGAGATATAACACAAGATGAGATTAATGAAATAATACAAGAGATAAAATTAGGGAAGGCTCCAGGTGAAGATGGATTATCTGCTGAGTTTTATAAAGACTTTAAGGAAATAATAATACCAAAACTGCAAAAATTATTTAATGGAATTTTACAAGGTGGAGAAGTTCCGATGTCATGGAATAGAACGGTAATATCCATAATTCCTAAACCAGATAAAGATTTGGAGAGGATTGAGTCCTATCGACCCATTTCTTTAATTAATCAGGATGCAAAAATATTTACTGCTATTATAAGCAATAGATTAAGTAGATTTATAGATAAATATATAAGCTATAATCAAGTAGGTTTTGTTAAAGGTAGATATATGAGTGATATTATTAGAAGAGTATTAAATATTATAGATGTAGCTGAACATAATGGTGATAAAATAGGTATAGTATCACTAGATATTTTTAAAGCCTTTGATTCTGTACAATGGGAAACTATTAAAGTAATCATTGAGGCATTAGGTTTTGGTAATAGATTTATACATGTTATTTCGAAATTGTATCAAAAAAGTAGTGCAAGAGTGAAGGTGAATGGAATAATGACGGAAGAGATCAAATTGGAAGCAGGTACGAGACGAGGATGTCCCTTGTCTCCAATATTATTTTTATTGGTTATGGAAGTATTGACTAAAATGATAGAAAAAGATGAAGAATTGGAAGGGTATAAGGGATATAAGATAAATTTGTATGCGGATGATACCTTGATTATTTTGAAAGATATAGAGAAAGATTTGAAGAAGATAAATAAACATTTGAAAGAATTTGAGGAAATGACAGGTTTGAAAGTAAATTGGTCAAAATCTGAATTATTAATGGATAAAAATGGTAAGGAGTGGGAGAATATGCAAGAACAATTTGGGATAAGAATTAAAAATACATTGAAATATTTGGGAATAACACTTTCACTTAAAGTTAGGGAATTTAAAAAACTTAATTATGATGTGATGCTGAATGAAGTAGAGAAGAAGATAGATAAATGCGCATGCGCGACATGGCGGTCGCGCTCTGAGAGCCGGAGAAGCCTCCGGGGGTGGTTTTACCCCCAGGAAGATGCTGCCAGCCCTCGCTCACCATCTTGGAGGGCTGGCTTGACAAGCCGACTCTCCCGTCGTCGCGCCGAGCCGCCCGGAGTTGAAGGGCGAGCTGTTTGGGCGACGGGAGAGCAGAGAGAGCAGAGAAGATCGGCTCGGCCTGGTCGCGGCCTAGAGCGTCCCGGCGCGGCCGGAAGAAGAGAGGCAGGCCGCGAGCCGGGATGTGGATTCATCACGGGCGGCGAGAGGGGCTCGTCTGCGGCCCAGAGCGTCCCGGCGCGGCCAGAAGGTGAGAGGCAGGCCGCAAGCTGGGACGCGGACTTCATCGCGGGCAGCGAGAGGGGCCCAGGGGTCCAGGCCAGGAGAGCTACCATCGGGCCGCACGACTAGTGGCAGGTCGTGCAGTCATACCCTGGTTCTGGGCCCGAAACATCCACCCCCCACTGGCGAGAAATGCTCCTAGAGAGGAAGGGTGGAAGAGAGAAGGTGCTGAGGTTCGGAATGTTGGGAATGCTGAGGAGTTGGATGAAGCAGAAGGGATGGAGGAGGAGAAGGCGAAAGAGAGAGATGGAGAGGAGGAGAGATGGAAGGTGATGGAAGGAGATGGAATGCTGGAGTGAGAGAGACGGATGCAGATGGATGGTGAGATGGACGGAGATGGTGAGGAGCTGGTGGCGATGGAAAGAGAGAGCTGATGATGGAAGAAGCGGTATGTTTGGTGGAGCAGCCCAGCACATAACATCTGCATCCAGCTGGGGAAAGATGGATTTGGCCGAGGACGTTTCAGGAAGATCACAAGGACATCATGGTATGAGTGCCCGGGACTGGTGGAGGCTGGCTGGCTCATAACATCTGGGCCATTAGAGGGCTGTTACGAACTAAGCCCCCATGGTCGGAAGGACAGATGGATGGGGCCTGTAATGGGATTGGACTTGACCCCCCCATCCATAAGACTCTTGATTCTGACTTTACCCCCCCCCCCCATCCTGAAGAACACTCTGCACTCACCCACTTACTTATTTCGGACTTGTATTCTTGCCTTCCTGGTTTGAAACCACCCTGAGGTTTTATCGTGTACTCTAGGCGCGACCTCCTTGGCCTGCGGGAGTCTCCCCTCTCGCAGGCCTGGCCCTCTTGTTTATCACGGGCCCACCTCGAGGACGGATTGATTATTCCTGAGAGGTGGGCGAAGCGCAGGTTGAGGGGTTTTTTAGGGAGGTTTTTAATGCGGGTTTTAGGGGGTTCCAGGGAGGAGGAGGGAGGGTATGTACAGTTAGAGAGAGAGGGCCAGGCCAACGGGCGATGGAGGGAAGCGGAAGAATCCGTGAGGGGGGGAGAAACACGAGTCGTTCCAGCGGAGGGCATTTCCATTCAGAAGGTCGTGGGGAGACGCAGGTCCGAGGGGAGGCAAGTTCCATCCTCCCGGTTGGGGGCACGTGGCCGTTGGTTGCAAACGGTCAGGTGCCACAACCCCCGCAGGCTAGGTGGTCAGGGTATACAGAGCCAGGGCCTGAGGCTGATGTTCTGTAACGCCAGGTCCATTGTCAACAAAGCCCCCCTCATCCATGACCTTGTGTCAGAGGGGGAGCCGGACCTGGCTGGAATAGCGGAAACCTGGTTGGGCCACGAGGGTGGATTCCCCCTCGTTGAAATGTGCCCACCAGGCTACCGCGCTTTTCATCAGCCCCGGGCCCTAGGTAGGGGTGGTGGGGTGGCGGTCATAATAAAGGAAGGTCTTGAGCCGAGAGAGACCATTGTGCCACAGACCACCGGTTGTGAGTCCCTCTGCGTGAAGTGGGGCCTAGGGAGGCAGTTGGGCTTGCTGGTTGTATACCTGGCTCCCCGCTATGTAGCAGCAGCCCTGCCCGAGCTCCTGGAGGTGATCGCTACGGTGGCAGTGGAGACCCCCAGACTTTTGGTCATGGGGGACTTTAATCTGCCATCGGTGGGCGAATCATCCGTGGCAGCTCGGGAGTTCATGGCTTCCATGACGGCCATGGACCTGACCCAACTAATTCAAGGCCCCACTCACGAGGGTGGACATACACCGGATCTCATCTTTGTCTCTGGCCAATGGAAGAGTGATCTGGGTATAGGGGATATAGTCATCACGCCTTTGTCATGGTCAGACCACTCACTTCTCCAGCTTGACTTTCCGACCGCTGCTCCCCTCCGCGGGGAGGCGGAACCAGAGCCACCGATCTGGTTCCGCCCCAGGCGCCTGATGGACCCGGATGGGTTCCAGACGGCGCTTGGGCCACTTCCTGTACCCCTGACCCACGCCCCGATGGAGGACCTCGTGGCCGCATGGAATACTGCGACCACGGGGGCCTTGGATCGGGTCGCGCCCTTGCGGCCTCTCTTGCGGCGACGTGTCGCCCCGGCTCCTTGGTTTACCGAGGAGCTGAGGGTGATGAAACGCCACAAGAGATGCCTAGAGAGAAGATGGAGGTATACCCGTTCTGAATCTGACCGGACACAAGTAAGAGCCCAGTTACGGACTTACATTGTGGCGCTGAGAGTGGCCAAACGTCATCATTGTGCCACTCTCATAGCATCCGCAGAAAACCGCCCTGCCGCCCTGTTCAGGGTGACCCGCTCCCTCCTTCAACAGAGGGTGCGGGAAGCCCCGCTACAGGGCAGAGCAGAGGAATTTGTGACTTTTCTGCAGGAGAAAATCGCTCAGATACAGAACGAGCTAGCCCCCATTGATGGTCCAGTGGGATGCCACGAGACAGATCTTGTTTGGGAGGAGTTTGACTCCGTTGCTTCCGAGGATATGGACAGGCTACGTGGGCGACTGCGAGCCACCACATGTTTATTGGACCCGTGTCCCTCCTGGCTTGTACTGGCATCCTGGGAGGTGACACGAGGCTGGCTCCAAGAGGTTGTCAACACATCCTTAAGTGAGGGTTCCTTGCCTGCTTCCCTAAAAGAGGCTATGGTGAGGCCCCTCCTTAAGAAGCCCTCTTTGGACCCAGCTTTATTAAACAACTATCGTCCAGTCTCCAACCTTCCCTTTTTGGCGAAGGTTGTTGAGAGTGTGGTGGCACAACAGTTTCCCCGTCACCTGGAGGAAGTTGATTATCTAGACCCGCGCCAGTCCGGCTTTCGGCCCGGGCATAGCACTGAGACGGCATTGGTCGCGTTGGTCGATGATCTCTGGAGGGCCAGAGATGGGGGTTGTTCCTCCATCCTGGTCCTATTAGACCTCTCGGCGGCTTTTGATACCATCGACCATGGTATCCTATTGCATCGGCTGGGGGGGTTGGGGGTGGGAGGCACCGTCTTACGGTGGTTCTCCTCCTACCTCTCTGGCCGATCGCAATTTGTGTTGACAGGAGAGCAGAGGTCGACCTCGAGACCCCTCACATGTGGGGTGCCTCAGGGGTCGGTCCTCTCGCCTCTCCTGTTTAACACATATATGAAGCCGCTGGGTGAGATCATCCGTGGTTTTGGGATAGAGTACCATCTGTACGCTGATGATACACAGCTGTACATTTCTACCCCAAACCACCCCAACGATGCCGTAGCAGTGATGTGCCAGTGCCTGGAAGCCGTGCGGATCTGGATGGGAAGTAACGGACTCAGGCTCAACCCGACCAAGACCGAGTGGCTGTGGTTTCCGGCCGCCCGATTCAACCAGCTGACTCCATCGCTGGCCATAGGGGGCGAACATCTTGCCCCTGTGGATGGGGCGCGCAACTTGGGTGTCCTCCTGGATGCCCGGCTGTCCATGGAAGATCAAGTGACAGCCGTGGCCAGGAGGGCGTTTTACCAGGTCCGCCTGGTTCGCCAGTTGCGCCCCCTATTGGATTGGGACGCCCTTCGCACAGTCACTCATGCTCTCGTGACATCGCGACTGGACTATTGTAACTCTCTCTACATGGGGCTCCCCTTGAGGTGCACCCGGAGACTTCAGATGGTTCAGAATGCAGCCGCGCGGGCAATCTTGGGTACCTCCAGATTTGCCCACATAACTCCACTTCTGCGTGAGCTGCACTGGCTGCCTGTCGTCTTCCGGGTGCGCTTCAAGGTATTAGTCATCATTTTTAAAGCGCTCCATGGCTCGGGACCTAGCTATCTGCGGGATCGGATCCTGCCGCATACATCCTCACGGCCGATTCGCTCCCACAGAGAGGGACTTCTCCGGGTGCCGTCCACTAGACTCTGTCAGCGGGCGACGCCCAGGGGAAGGGCTCTCTCTGTGGCGGGCCCAGCCCTCTGGAACGACCTTCCCCCCGACATCAGAACAACCACGGACTTCCGCTCCTTCCGTCTGAAATTAAAAACTCATCTTTTCCGTTTGGCCGGCCTTGGTTAGCCTCTCTCTACAGGGTTTAGCTGTTTTTAATTGGGTATTTTAGCAGATTAAGGGGATTTTAGCACAGGCTCATATTTAATTTTTTCTTAACTGTATGTGTATATTGTATTGTGGTTTTAGTTTCCCTGTGCACCGCTCCGAGTCCCTATGGGGAGAGGAGCGGTCTAAAAATTAAATTATTATTATTATTATTATTATTAAATATAAAAAGATAAAGTTGTCTTGGTTTGGTAGAATTGCAATGTGTAAGATGATGTTGTTACCAAAGTTTAATTTTTTATTTGAGATGTTACCATTAAATTTGACAGAGAAAGATATGGAAGGATATCAGAAGAAATTGGATAAATTTTGTAATGGTGGGAAAAGACCTAGATTATTGAAGAAAATGTGGTATCAAAATCAAAAGGAAGGTGGATTGGGAATTCCCAATCTACTTAATTATCATCGGGCCTATGGTATTCGAACTGTGGTAAAAATACTCAAAGGCGGAGATGGTCATTGGGGAGATTTAGAGTTAAAAGATATTAAGAGATTTGGCCCTACATGGTTTTTAGATAAAGCAAAATCAAAAAAGGTAATTAACAGCTATTGGTTAAAGGGATTGAGTAAAATTTGGAATAAATTTGTTAAAATTTTAATTCCGGATATAACCTTTTTGGGGAAGACAACTGGAAATTGGCCGATCAAAACCAATATCAGTCGTGATTTCCGGTTCCGGCTCCAGCGGCGACGGGCGAGCCTAGCGCTCGCTCGCCGTTTTGTTGCTTTTTCTGCCCCCCCACGGGGGCGAGACGCCCCTTTTTGGGGGGTCTCCCGTAAAGCCGGCTCGCCTGGGATGCTCCCCCCCACGGCGGTGGGGGAAGCGACCCTTGTCCTCGGCTTAGGTGAAGGAGAACATGCTGCGGGGGGTTTTCCCTTCGCCAAAGGCAGACGGCGCCATTCGCGATCATGAAGAGAGCTGATCTAATGAGTCGGAAGGCTTCTCGGGGCTTCAGCTGCGAGGGGGAGAGTGAGTGATTTAAAACTTTTTTTTTCTGCTGTCAGCCGGGCTGAAAGGACTGGGAGGGGGGTGTTTGTTTGTAAAAAAAAAACCTCGGACTCAAGCGGCACTTGAAAATGGCTCCTCACGGCGAGGAAGTGGAAATCTTTAATCCTGACTGTTTGCAGCAAGGGAAAGTGATCTGCGGTTTGCTTGCAACAATGTCTCTAGGTCTGGCTGAAACAATTTATTCTACCACTCTCTCCTTCGGGCTTTGAGCTTGGGCGTGGAAGATGGCTTCTCTTTGTTCCTGACTGACTATTTCACTTATGGAAAATTCCCAGCGTCTCTTTGCAATTTGGACTTCCTCTGGTTATTAATGAAGAATTTTTTCTTTTTGGATTTGTGATTTCTTTTCTGGAGTACCTTCGCTATTATACTTATTGAGTTGGAAAATTGTTTCTCTCTTGGTTCCTGAACTTTGCAACTTTACAACCCTGAACGGAACTTTTGGCTCCTGATCGGCCTCATCAGCCTCACCCAGAAAACGCCATTTTAGTGGCATTGATTTTAACAGCTAATCATGGCACAAGAAACAGCACTGGCAAGCTTAGAACAAAGGATGGCTTCTCTTGAATCTGTTATACAAACTTTGGTACAAGAAATTAAGGCCCAGAGGGCAGAAAATATTAACTTTAAGAAGGAGTTATTGGACACACGGAAACAAGTGCTGGAAAACACACAGAAGAATGAAGAATTGGAAGGGGGGCTGGTGGGGGCTAAGGGAGAGATTAAAAATGTTACTAATGAGGTTGTGGAAATAAACGGGCATGTGTCTAGGATGGATATGGAAAGAATGACATATTTTTTGAGATTTCAGAATGTTTTTGAGGAACCTGGTGAATGCCTCCCTGATCTCATGAGCACAATTATAGCAGACTATTTACATAAACCTAAGGATGAGATCAGGGGGGACATTGACCTAGCCTACAGAATAAACTCAGCATATGCCAGGATAAATGAAGTACCTAGAGAGATACATGTGAAATTTGTTAGAAGGTCAACCAGAGAGGAAATCCTGAAAGTGCAGAGAGGAAGTCCGTTAATTTACTAACAAAAAGAGGTTGCTATCTTGAAGCAGATCCCAAGAAAGATTAGAGATGCAAGAAGGAAATTTTCCTTCTTGTCTAAAACATTGTTTGATCACGGGATTTGGTTCAAGTGGGTGACACCCGAAGGGATGCTGGTGTTCTGGGAAGGAGGAAGAATGAGGATTAAAACAGTTGCTGAGGCGGAAGCCTTTTTCAAAAAACACTCCTCTGTCCTGGGGGAAGATTCAGGGGGGGCAGGGGGGGCCACGGCCCCGCCCGCTGGGGGCCTGGAGGAAGAGGTTGAAGACACAATTGCCAAGAGACTTAGATCTAAAAAATAACTTTGCCTTGATTTTTCTGAATAATATTGCATAATATCTGTATTTGGATTTTTGTAAATGACTGACAGCATAGAACTGAGAACTTAGGTATATGTACTTGCTTTCACTTTGTAGTGTTACGGAAAATGTTTTTTATTGTTATCAATGTATTTTGAAGTCCCGGAAGGGCCGACGACTTTGACGTGAACGCTCTCAAAATTTCTTTGTATCCCTTACCCCATCCTATGGAAAAATGTAAAACCAATAAAACTTTTTCAATATAAAAAAAAAAAAAACCAATATAAGTCGTGATAAAGTAATTGAAGATGAAAACATAGAAATTATAATAGATTGGTTAAAAGCTTTCGGAAATGAAAGTAGAAAAAAAGAAATAATTGAAAAATTGGGGTTAAATTGGTTTGAAAAAATACAGATAGAAAAATGGACTATGAAAGTAAGGGGAAAATGTAAGATAAGTAGAAATAAAACTGAATTTGAAAATCTAGTATCTCAAATTATCAAAGACGAAATTGGGTTAAAGGGACTCGTTAGTAAGATATATAAGATTATAAATTTTGATGGAAAACCACAAATGGCAATGAAGATGAATTGGGAGGAAGAACTTAAAATATTAGATTTGGATTGGAATGTGAATTGGAAGAGTCGAATTATGAGGATTTTATCTATAAGGATTAAAGAGCATAATTTTAAGGTTGTTTGGAAATGGTATTTGACTCCATTAAGATTATCATTGATGGATAAAAAAATCAGTAATAAATGTTGGAGATGTAATACGGAATTGGGAACTTATGAACATATGTGGTATAAATGTGATAAAGTTAAAAAGTTTTGGCAACAATTGGAGAAAACGATATTTGAAATGATGAAGAAAAGAATAATATTGAGATCAGAAATTATATTATTGTTGATAATTAAGGAATCAGAATTAACAAAATATGAGAAAGAATTGATTAGAATTATGATTATAATGGGTAGAATTATAATAGCTAGATATTGGAAATTAGAGGTGAATTTTAAAATAGAAGAGTGGTACTGTGAAATGTGGAAATTAGCTTTAAATGATAAAATGACATGTGATATTAAATTTAGAGAGGGTGTTTATAAAAGAGACATTTTCTGGAAAACTTGGGAGCCATTTGTGGACTATGCGCTTGGAAATTTGGATGCTTCGATACCTGTACCCAGAGAACGCGGATTTTGGAGATCGTGAAGATATATCCGAAGAACCAAATCTTCCTTTCTTATGTATAGCACAGGGTGAAATATTGTACTGTATTGTATATGTAATTTCTGTTGTAGCGTTTAAAAAATAATAAAAAAAAATAAACCAAAAAAAAAAAAGAAATTGGAAAGGGTACATACATTTCAAATTGCAAATTTCATAATCTAAAAATTCATACATTCAATTACTTTGTTTCCATAAACATCCTTAACATGGATTACTGTATATAAGAGAAAAAGCAAAAAAAAAAAATCATTTTTGTGATCTGAGTCTCTTTGCTATTGTTTCTTCTCCCCCCCCCCCCCAGTAGGCAGAGCTGTAGCGCCTCCTGTTCCCGTATCATCATCATCTAGGATTGAGGAGTGCTTTTTAAGAAAGGCCTGGGCCTCATCTACCGTTTTCATTCTAACTCTTCCTCCCTCCCAGAACACCAACATTCCTTCAGGCATCAACCATTTAAACCAAACCCCCTTTTTATGTAATTTTTTAGATAAGAAGGAATATTTCCTTCTTATATCTCGTATTTTTTTCGGGATTTGCTTTAATATGGCTATCTCATTCTGCTGATATATCAGGGGCCCTCCCCTTTGCGCTCTCAGAACCTCATCTCTCGTTGACCTTCTTGTGAATTTAATATGTATCTCCCTTGGTACATTATTTATTCTGGCATATGCTGAATTGATTCTATAGATTAAATCAATGTCCCCCCAAATATATTCTTTATTTTTTTTTGTATAATCCGCTAGAATCGTCGCCATAAGTTCTCTTAGGTCTTCCGTGTCAGACTCAGGAACATTCTGGAATCTCAAAAAAAAAGACATACGCTCAAAATCAATTTTAGACATATGACCTATAATATCTGTAATTTCATTTTTAACCTCCTTTATCTCTTCCCCCCTCCCAACTGCCTCGCCCTCCAACCCCTCAATCTTCTGTTTATTATTTGTTATTTCTCTCTGTGCCTCCAAAAGTTCCAGCCTTGTGCTTAAATTGTCTTTCCGAATTTGCTGCATTTCATTCATTATTCTTTGAAACATCTCATCTACCGAGGGTGATGGTGTTGGTGTTGGTGTTTTTGCCTCTGTTGCTTCTGTTTCCTTCTGAAGGAGTTCAGTAATTTTTGGTTGTGAGATTGGGCTTGGTCTGGTAGATGTAGGAGCCGATTGCGATTGCGATTTGCCTGTTGGAGGCTTTCTTGTTGCCATAGCTGAGAGTGTTAAAACTTTTTAGGAACAAAGGAAAAAAGATGGCGCTGGTGGGCTGACAGTCTGTGAAGTCAGAGACAAAGGAACAAAGAAAAAGTCTTATCAAAGTTCAATTTGCATTTGTAAAGATCCAAGGAAGAAATCAGTTGTATTTTCCTGGAAACAGGACCAAATTAGAAGGTTTCGCAATAGATGAAGCTCTGAAAGTCACTGTGGTTAGGCTCTTTTTTTATAGATTTTAAAATAGTCTTATTTAACTTATTAAACCAGAGGAATGCTTATAAACAGGAGATTTTCGCTTCTGGAAACGGAGAATGGCTGTCGTCTGCCCTGCTGGCAGAGGTGAAGAAAGTAATAACTTTGTTGCAAAACCATTTTAAATGTAACAAGTCTCAGATGCAGAAGTGTATACAGTAAATCCTGTTTGGTAAAAACATTCCTTTAAGGCAGGCATGTCCAAAGTCCGGCCCGCGGGCCATTTGCGGCCCGGGGGTCGGTTTAATACGGCCCTCCAACAGCCCTCCCTGCTCTGTATAAATGTGGCCCTCCCTTCCTCCCTCTGTCTCTGGGGCTGTGTGGCTGGGAGGGAGGTGGACGGAGGTTACGGACGCCTCCTCCCGCAGCGGGCGAGGGAGCAGGCGGGGTGAGCACCCAAGGCTACCGTCATCTTAAGCACCACCGAGGCTGTCGCCCGGCAGGGGCGTCAGGCAGGGAAGCCGGTCGCGCCTCCATCGCTGCACGTTCTGGGGCTGCGAAGCTGGGAGGGAGGTGAACGCGCGGCCCCAGAACGTCCGCTTGGCGCGTTCACCTCCCTCCCAGCCACGCAGCCCCAGAACGTGCAGCTCCTGCCGCACAAGGTCGCCCGGCAGGGGCGTCAGGCAGGGAAGACGGATGCGCAGCCTCAGAACGTAAGCCGTGGAGCCTGCCGGAGGGAGCCGCGATGGAGACGTGACCGGCTTCCCTGCCTGACGCCCCTGCCGGGCGACAGCCTCGGTGGTGCTTAAGATGACGGTAGCCTTGGGTGCTCACCCCGCCTGCTCCCTCGCCCGCTGCGAGTGGCGAGGGAGTGACTGACAGACACAGAGAGAGACAGAAGGGGAGGGAGGGAAAGACAGAGAGACAGACAGAGACAGAGAGAAAGAGAGGGAGGGAGAGAGACGGAGAGAGACACAGATAGAGAATGAATCGGAATCCGATTGAATCGGAGACAGACGGGGAAAGAGGGAGAGACAGACATACAGAGAGAGGGAGGGAGGGAGAGAATCAGAGAGAGTGACACACACAGAGACAGGGAGAGACAGAGAGAGGGAGGGAGAGACAGATAGATAGAGACTGATTAAGTGAGTGAGAGACAGACAGACAGACACACACACACACAGAGTGACAGAGAGAAAGAGAGAAAGAGAAAGAGAAAGAGAGAAAGAAAGAAAGAGAAAGAAAGAGAAAGAAAGAGAGAGAGAAAGAAAGAGACAGAAAGAGAGACAGAAAGAGAGAAAAAGAGAGAGAGAAAGAAAGAGAGAGAGAGAAAAAGGGAAAGAAAGAAAGAGCGAAAGAGAGAGAGAGAGAAAGAGAGAGACAGAAAGAAAGAGAAAGAGAGAGAGAGAGAAAGAAAGAGAGAAAGAGAGAGAAATGGAGAGAGAGAGAGGAAGAAAGAGAGAGAAAGAGAGAGAGTGAGAGAGAAAGGGAGACAGAAAGAAAGAAAAGAGAGAGAGAGAAAGAAAGAGAGAAAGAGTGAGAGAAATGGAGAGAGAGAGAGAGAGGAAGAAAGAGAGAGAGAGAGAGAGAGAGAAAGAAAGAGAGACAGAAAGAAAGAGAAAAAAAGAGAGAGAGAAAGAAAGAGAGAAAGAGCGAGAGAAATGGAGAGAGAGAGAGGAAGAAAGAGAGAAAGAGAGAAAGAGGTAGGTAAGTTTTTTTAAAATTTATTTTCAATACATTGTGAAAACTCAACTGTCAGTTGATCTTAATGTTATGAAATGAAAAGTATGTCATTTGCAATTAACTTGGCATAAAATAATTTATTTGCATTTATTTATTTATTATTTTATTTTATTACATTTATATCCCGCCCTTCTCCACAGAGGACCCAGGGCGGCATTACATTAATTGTAATGGTTCAAAGAATGTTCGGAAAAATGTTCGGCCCTCCACCATGTTCACTTCATCCAATCTGGCCCTCTTTGAAAAAAGTTTGGACACCACTGCTTTAAGGGTATTCAAGCGGATGTTTTTTTCAGCCTCTCCCGATCCCGGGGGTGATTTATAATGCCGCTTTTGTTTCCGAGGGGGAGAATTCCCCCTCTAATGTTTCTATTCAAGAAGTTGAATGCAGGGACTTCCGGTTCCGGCTCCAGCGGCGACGGGCGAGCCTAGGGCTCGCTCGCCGCTTTGTTTCTTTTCCTGCCCCCCCACGGGGGCGAGACGCCCCGTTTTTGGGGGTCTCCCGTAAAGCCGGCTTGCCTGGGTCGTCCTCCCCCAGCGGCAGCTGGGAAGCGACCCTTGTCTTCGGCTTAGGTGGAGGAGGACATGCTGCAGGGGGTTTCCCCTTCGCCAATGGCGGGCGGCATCGTTCTGAAAATATGAAGAGAGCTGGCCGTCTGAGTCGGAAGGCTTCCCGGGGCTTCGGCTGCGAGGGTGAAAGTGAGTGGTTTTAAACATTTTTTTTTCCTGCTGTCAGCCTGGGCTGAAAGAACTTGGAGGGGGGTGTCTGCTTGTTAAACCCCCCCTCGGACTAAAGCGGCACTTAAGAATGGCTCCTCGCTGCGAGGAAGCGGATATCTTTAATCTGGACTGTTTGAAACAAGGGAAAGTGGTCTGCGGTTTGTCTTTGAAACAATGTATCTAGGTCTGGCTGATTTGAAACATTTTTTTTTACCACTCTCTCCTGGCTCTGAGTCTGGGCGGTGGAAAATGGCTTCTCTTTGTCCCTGAATGACTATTTTACTTATGGAAAATTTCCAGCGTCTCTTTGTGATTTGGACTCCCTCTGGTTACTAAAGAAGAATTTTTTTTGGGATTTGTGATTTATTTTCTGGAGTGCCTTCGTTATTATACTTATTGACTTGGAAAATTGTTTCTCTCTTGGTTCCTGAACTTTACAACCCTGATCTGAACTTTTGGCTCCTGACTTGCCTCAACAGCCCCACCCAAAAAACGCCATTTTAGTGGCACGGATTTTAACAGCTAATCATGGCACAAGAATCAGCACTGGCAAGCTTAGAACTAAGGATGGCCTCTCTTGAATCTGTTATACAAACTTTGGTGCAAGAAATCAAGGCCCAGAGGGCAGAAAATATCAACTTTAAAAAGGAATTATTGGACACACGGAAACAAGTGCTGGAGAACACACAGAAGAATGAAGAACTGGAAGGGGGGCTGGCGGGGGCTAAGGGAGAGATTAAAAATGTTACTAATGAGGTTGTGGAAATAAATGGGCATGTGTCTAGGATTGATATGGAAAGGATGACATATTTTTTGAGATTTCAGAATGTTTCTGAGGAAACTGGTGAATGTCTCCCTGAACTCATGAGCACAATTATAGCAGACTATTTACATAAACCTAAGGATGAGATCAGGGGGGACATTGACCTAGCCTACAGAATAAACTCTGCATATGCCAGGATCAATGAAGTACCCAGAGAGATACATGTTAAATTTGTTAGAAGGTCAACCAGAGAGGAAATCTTGAAAGTGCAAAGAGGAGGTCCGTTAATTTACCAACAAAAGGAGGTTGCCATCCTAAAGCAGATCCCAAGAAAGATTAGAGAAGCAAGAAGGAAATTTTCCTTCTTGTCCAAAAAATTGTTTGACCACGGGATCTGGTTTAGGTGGGTGATGCCCGAAGGGATGCTGGTGTTCTGGGAAGGAGGAAGAGTGAGGATTAAAACAGTTGCTGAGGCGGAAGCCTTTCTTAAAAAACATTCCTCTGTCCTGGGGGAAGATCCAGGGGGGGCAGGGGGGGCCACGGCCCCGCCCGCTGGGGGCCTGGAAGGAGAGATAGAAGATACAATTGCCAAGAGACTTAGATCTAAAAAATAACTTTGCCTTGATCTTTTGAATAATATTGTATAATATAACATGTGCATCTGGATTTTTGTAAATGACTGACAGCATAGAACTGAGAACTTAGAAATATGTACTTGCTTTCACTTTGTAGTGTATGGAAAATGTTTTTTATTAATGATCTATTTTGATGTCCTGGTAGGGCCGACGACTTTGACGTGAATGCTCTCAAAATTTCTTTGTATCCCTTACCCTATCCTATTGAAAAACTGTAAAACCAATAAAACTTTTTCAATATAAAAAAAAAAAAAAGTTGAATGCAGGGAGAGTACTTCCGGCTTCTGGCGGCGACGGTCGAGTCCTGGGACTCGACCGCCGTTTTGTTCTTTTCCCGGCCCCAAACGGGGCGGGGTGTGCCTTTTTAGGGACCCCCCCGTAAGGTCGGCTTGCCTGGACCTTTCCTAGCCTGGCGGCGGCCGGGGAGTGTGCTTGTCTTCGGCCTAGGAGGGAGAAGACATGCTGCGGGGGGCTCGGTTCCCTTCGCCAACGGAGGACGGGAGCAAATAGCTGATTGGGAGAGAGCTGGATCGCTTGAATCGGATGGCTTTGCCGGGACTCTGGCGGCAAGGTGGACTGTAAGTGACTTTGACTCTTTTTTGCTGGCAGCTTTCACTATAAGAAACGATGGAGGGGGGTGTTTGCTAAACCCCCCCTCGGATTGACAGCAGCGGCGTTTTGAAATGGCTCCTCGAGTTCGAGGAAGCGGATATTTCTCATCCGGACTTTGCTAAAGAGTGAAAGTCCTTTGCGGTTTGTTTCTAGATACATAGTATCGAAGTCTTGCTACAATGAAACAATTTCCTTTGTTGCTTTCTCCTGCTGGCTTCCAGATTGGGCGGGGGAAGATGGCTTCCCTTTGTTCTTAAGTGACTATTCTTTATGGAAAATTTCTGACATTCCCTTGTGACTTGGACTGTCTCTCTCTACTAATGGATGATTTTTGATAAAGGATTAATTGATTCCTTCCCTGGAGTGCCTTCTTTGTCTTCATAATTGACTGAAAAATTTGCTTTTCTCTCTGGATTTTACAACTTTTACAACTTTGAACTGAACTTTGCCTCTGGACTTGCTCCACTGGCCGCACCCAAAAAACGCCATCTTATTGTCACTGATTTAAACCACTCACCATGGCTTCCAAAAAGCAGCCAGAAAAACCAGATACAGATGCAAGATTAACAGCTATGGAAGAAGTGTTACATTCTTTGGTGCTGGAAATTAAAGAACTTAGAAAAGACCACTGCAGTTCCAAATTAGAGCTTTTGGAGACACAGAAGAAATTGATGCAGAACACACAGAAGACTGAAGAGTTAGAACTGGGGCTGGCTGGGGCAAAGGGAGAGCTTAAAAATGTTAATACTGAAATTGGAGATTTAACTGGTTATATGTCTAGGATGGATTTTGAAAGGATGTCATATTTTTTAAGATTTCAGAATATTCCAGAAGAATCTGGTGAATGCCTTCCTGATCTTATGAGCACAATTTTAGCAGACTATTTACACAAACCCAAGGAAGAGATCAGGGGGGACATTGACCTGGTTTATAGAATAAATTCAGCATATGCCAGGATAAATGAAGTACCCAGAGAGATACATATTAAATTTGTTAGAAGGTCGACTAGGGAGGGAATATTGAGGGCGCAGAGAGAGGGCCCGTTAATCTACCAACAAAAGGAAGTCGCTATCTTGAAGCAGATCCCGAAAAAGATTACAGAGGTGAGGAGGAAGTATTCCTTCTTATCTAAAAAATTGTTTAAACAGGGGATTTGGTTTAAGTGGGTGATGCCAGAAGGGATGTTGGTCTTCTGGGATGGAGGAAGAGTAAGGATTAAAACAGTTGTTGAGGCAGAAGCCTTTCTTAAAAAACATTCCTCAATCCTGGAGGATGAAAGTGGAGGAGCGGAGGGGGCCACGGCCTTGCCCACTGGGGGCCAGGGAGGAGAACAAGAAGATACAATTGCTAAGAGACTTAGATCTAAGAAATGACTTTTTTTAATATAGTATAACTTTTGTTTGGATGTTTGTAAACGATTGCTAGCATAGAATTTAAAATGATGTATGCACTTCTCTTCACTTTGTAGTACTATTGAAATATGTATTATCTATGTTTTGTCAAGAAGCCCCGGAGGGGGCCCACGATCTCGACGTGAAAGTTCTCAAAATATTTCCTTATCACACCTTACCCTATCCTATTTGAAAAAATTGTAAAACTCAATAAAACTTTTTCAAAAAAAAAGAAAAAAAAAGAAGTTGAATGCAGGAAGTTAACAAGAACAAACTGGCTTCCTGTTCCGGCTTCTGGCGGCGACGGACGAACCTTGGGGTTCATCCGCCGTTTTGTTCTTTTTTCTGCCCCAAACGGGGCGGGGTACCCCTTCTTTTTGGGGTCCCTCCGTAGGACTGGCTTGCCTGGACTGGTTCAGCCTGGCGGCGGCTGGGGAACAATCCTTGTCTTCAGTCTAGGTGGAAGGAGACATGCTGCGGGGGGCTTGGTTCCCTTCGCCAACGGAGGACGGTAACGAACAATGAATTCGGAGAGAACGGAGCGCTCGGGTCGGATGGCTTTGCCGGGGCTTGAGCTGCGAGGTGGAGAGTAAGTGTCTTTAACTTTATTGCTGGCGGCTTTGGATGAGAGAAACGTGGAGGGGGGTGTTTGTTTGCTAACCCCCCCCCCCTCGGATTTACAACAGCGACGCGCAGAGATGGCTCCTGGAATGCAGGGAGCGGATATTTCGCATCCGGACTTTTGCGGAACAAGTGAAAGTCAACCGCGGCTTGTTTTCATACAATGTATCTAAGCCTGGCTTTACTGAAACATTTTTCTTTGCTATTTTCTCCGGCTGGCTGCCAGAGTGGGTGGCGGAAGATGGCTGCCCTTTGTTCCTGAATGTTTATTTCTTTATGGAAAATTTCCAACACTCCTTTGTGATATGGACTGCCTCCCTCTATCAACGGATGATTTTCTGGATTAATTGATTCCTTCCCTGGTGTGCCTTCTTTGTCTTAATAATTGATAGTGGAAAGTGTTTTGCTCTCTGGACAGGATAACTTTTTTACAACTTTTCTGAACTTTTTCCCGGGATTTGCTCCAGCGGCCGCACCCAAAAAACGCCATCTTAGTGGCACTGACTTAAACAGCTCACCATGGCTTCAAAAAAACAACCAGGAAATCCAGGATTGGAAGAGAGAATGACAGCTATGGAAACAGTGTTAAACTCCTTGGTGCTGGAAATCAGAGAATTTAGAAAAGATCACACTAGCACTAAGCTTGAACTTTTGGAGACACAGAAAAAATTGATGGAGAACACACAGAAGACCGAGGAGTTGGAGGTAGGGCTGGCTGGGGCAAAGGGAGATCTTTAAAATATTAATAATAATAATAATAATAAGTTGAATTTATTGACCGCACCCTCTCCCCACAGGGACTCGGGGCGGTGCACAGGGAAATTAAAAACGAAAAATATACAAAATACATACAAATTAAAACGAATTAAACTCAATCAATCCTGTGCTAAAATCCCATTAACTAAAAATACCCAATAAATATAGTATACATTTAAAAAACCCATAGACAGAGAGACTACCCTAGGCCGGCCAGGCGGAAAAGATGAGTCTTCAATTTCAGGCGGAAGGAGCGGAGGTCCGTGGTCGTTCTAATATCGGGGGGAAGGTCGTTCCAGAGGGCCGGGCCCGCCACAGAGAGAGCCCTTCCCCTGGGCGTCGCCCGCTGACAGAGTCTAGTGGACGGCACCCGGAGCAGTCCCTCTCTGTGGGAGTGAATCGGCCGTGAGGATGTATGAGGCAGGATCCGATCCCGCAGGTAGCTAGGTCCCGAGCCATGGAGCGCTTTAAAGATGATGATAAATACCTTGAAGCGCACCCGGAAGACGACAGGTAGCCAGTGCAGCTCGCGCAAGAGCGGTGTAACGTGGGTGAACCTGGTGGTTCCCATAATTGCTCGTGCGGCTGCATTCTGAACTAACTGAAGCCTCCGGGTGCACCTCAAGGGGAGCCCCATGTAGAGAGAGTTACAATAGTCCAGTCGAGATGTCACGAGGGCATGAGTGACTGTGCGAAGGGCGTCCCGATCCAATAGGGGGCGCAATTGGCGAACCAGGCGAACCTGGTAAAATGCCCTCCTGGCCACGGCTGTCACTTGATCTTCCATGGACAGCCGGGCATCCAGGAGGACACCCAAATTGCGCGCCCCATCCACAGGGGCAAGATGTTCGCCCCCTATGGCCAGCGATGGAGTGAGCTGGTTGAATCGGGCAGCCGGAAACCACAGCCACTCGGTCTTGGTCGGGTTGAGCCTAAGTCCGTTACTTCCCATCCAGATCCGCACGGCTTCCAGGCACTGGCACATCACCGCTACGGCATCGTTGGGGTGGTTTGGGGTAGATATATACAGCTGAGTATCATCAGCGTAGAGATGATACTCTACCCCAAAACCACGGATGATCTCACCCAGCGGCTTCATGTATGCATTAAACAGGAGAGGCGAGAGGACCGACCCCTGAGGCACCCCACATGTGAGGGGTCTCGGGGTCGACCTCTGCTCCCCTGCCAACACAAATTGCGATCGGCCAGAGAGGTAGGAGGAGAACCACCATAGGACGGTGCCTCCCACCCCCAACCTCCCCAGCCGATGCAATAGGATACCATGGTCGATGGTATCGAAAGCCGCCGAGAGATCTAATAGGACCAGGATGGAGGAACAACCCCCATCTCTGGCCCTCCAGAGATCATCAACCAACGCGACCAATGCCGTCTCAGTGCTATGCCCGGGCCGAAAGCCGGACTGGCGCGGGTCTAGATAATCAACTTCCTCCAGGTGACGGGGAAACTGTTGTGCCACCACACTCTCGACAACCTTCACCAAAAAGGGAAGGTTGGAGACGGGACGATAGTTTGTTAAAAGAGCTGGGTCCAAAGAGGGCTTCTTAAGGAGGGGCCTCACCATAGCCTCTTTTAGGGAAGCAGGCAAGGAACCCTCACTCAAGGATGCGTTGATAACCTCTTGGAGCCAGCCTCGTGTCACCTCCCAGGATGCCAGTACAAGCCAGGAGGGACACGGGTCCAATAAACATGTGGTGGCTCGCAGTCGCCCACGTAACCTGTCCATATCCTCGGAAGCAACGGAGTCAAACTCCTCCCAAACAAGATCTGCCTCGTGGCATCCCACTGGGCCATGAATGGGGGCTAACTCGTTCTGTATCTGAGCGATTTTGTCCTGCAGAAAAGTCACAAATTCCTCTGCTCTACCCTGTAACGGGGCTTCCCGCACCCTCTGCTGAAGGAGGGAACGGGTCACCCCAAACAGGGCGGCAGGGCGGTTTTCTGCGGATGCTATGAGAGTGGCACAATGATGGCGTTTGGCCACTCTCAACGCCACAATGTAAGTCCGTAAATGGGCTCTTACCTGTGTCCGGTCAGATCCAGATCGAGTAGCCCTCCATCTTCTCTCTAGGCATCTCTTGTGGCGTTTCATCGCCCTCAGCTCCTCGGTAAACCAAGGGGCCGGGGCAGTTCGGCGCCGCAAGAGAGGCCGCAAGGGCGCGACCCGATCCAAGGCTCCCGTGGTCGCAGTATTCCATGCGGCCACGAGATCCTCCATCGGGGCGCGGGTCAGGGGTACAGGAAGTGGCCCAAGCGCCATCTGGAACCCATCTGGGTCCATCAGGCTCCTGGGGCGGAACCAGATAGGTGGTTCTGGTGCCGCCTCCTCGCGGCGGGGGGTAGCGGTCGGAAAGTCGAGCCGGAGAAGTGAGTGATCTGACCATGACAAGGGTGTGATGACTATATCCCCTAAGCCCAGATCACTCTCCCATTGGCCTGAGACAAAGATGAGGTCCGGTGTGTGACCACCCTCGTGGGTGGGGCCTTGAATTAGTTGGGTCAGGTCCATGGCCGTCATGGAAGTCATGAACTCCCGAGCTACCTCGGATGATTCGCCCAACGATGGCAGATTAAAGTCCCCCATGACTATAAGTCTGGGGGTCTCCACTGCCACCGTAGCGATCACCTCCAGGAGCTCGGGCGGGGCTGCTGCTACATAGCGAGGAGCCAGGTATATAACCAGCAAGCCCAACTGCCTCCCCAGGCCCACTTCACGCAGAGGGACTCACAACCGGTGGTCTGTGGCACAATGGTCTCTCTTGGCTCAAGACCTTCCTTGATAATGACCGCCACCCCTCCACCCCTACCTTGGGCCCGGGGCTGATGAAAAGCGCGGTAGCCTGGTGGGCACATTTCAACGAGGGGAAGTCCTCCCTCGTGGCCCAACCAGGTTTCCGCAATTCCTACCAGGTCCGGCTCCCCCTCTGACACAAGGTCATGGACGAGGGGGGCTTTGTTGACAACGGACCTGGCATTGCAGAACATCAGCCGCAGGCCCAGGCTCTGTATTCCCTGACCACCTAGCCTGCGGGGGTTGTGGCACCTGACCGTTCGTAAACAACCGCTGCGTGCCAACAACCGGGAGGATGGTCTCCCCTCGGCCCTGCCCCTCCCCACAACCGTCTGGATTGGCATGCCCTCCAATGGCACGACTAGTAGTTCCCCCCTCAAATCGGTACCTTCCGTCCCCTCCCGTCGGCTACTGGTCCGGCCCTTTCTTTCATATAGTTGTTTTGTCTCAATCTGTCTATACCCACCCCCCTCCCTGGTGCCCCCTAAAATAGATAAAAATTTCCTAACTAAAAATCCCCTGAGGCCGCGCTTCACCCGTCTCTCCGGATTAATAAATCCTTCCTCAAGACGGGCCCTCGATAATTCAGAGGGCCAAACCTGCGAGAGCGGGGACTCTCGCAGCAATAAAAGGCTAGCTCTGGAATACATACAAGATGGAATTCACGATGGGATGTGGGTTTAAAATACAGAAATTTTAAAAAGTCGTTAGCCAAGATTTTAAAGCAATTCATTTCAAGATGTTATTTCATAGATGTTAAGATGTTAAAAATAAAGTGCAATAATAAAGTGCACCACAAGTGAAATAAAGTGCAAAAGTGCATCTGTGAGGTTCAGAGTTCGTGAAAGTTCGTAATGTCAATTAATGTCCGGTCTAAGATCTTTTAAGACAAATTAACATCTTTCAGGAAAGCGTGGTTCAATTCTCTAGATCTTGCATCCTGGTTTTAGGAAACCACGGGGCAGATATTAAAATTATTAGAGATGGTCAAAGTCCAAATTTGGTCAGCAGAGTCCCCACGGTCGGCCTGGTTATCCAACACACATTCAACTCGGCGCTCACACCGCCGCCCTCTCCTGCCGCCTTGGCTGTTGGCCTCCCAGCGCTCCCACCGCCGTCGGCTCGGCCTCCAGCGGCTACTCCATCCGTTTCTCTCCTTCCACCTCGCGGCACTCTCACCACCGCTCTCTCTCTTCCTTTTACCTTCCATCCTACGGTGCTCCCCCTTCTCCGGCGCTCCCACCGCCGCCATCTCCGGCAGCCGCCTCGCCACTCGGCGGCTACCACCATTCATAACTCTTCCTTCCTTCCTTCTCCGACCATCTTCTTCCGTCACACAACCAGGTCGACGCTGCTGAACCTCGCAGCGCACACATCGCTGTCTTAGCCCCATGGTGAGCTCAACCACCGCAGCGTTGGGAGCCCTCTACGCGCGGCCAGCTCGCCCGTTCCATTTCCACCGGGGCCGCTGGCCTCCGCTCCGACGCCGGCCTCCATTCCGGGCACGCCCTGACGCTCTCACCGTCCTCCGCGTCCCCGGGGCCGTCTCCGCTCCCAGCGCCTCCGAGAACTCCCCGGACCTCATCCTGAAGACCAGGATGGATCCCTCACAGATACCCCAGCCCACAAATGATAGAAAAAGGGGCTGGGGGCACAAAAATTAATACGGAAATTGGAGATTTGTCTGGTCATGTGTCTAGGATGGATTTTGAGAGGATGTCATATTTTTTAAGATTTCAGAATATTTCTGAGGAATCTGGTCAATGCCTTCCTGATCTCATGAGTACAATTTTATCAGACTATTTACATAAACCCAAAGAGGAGATCAGGGGGGACATTGACCTAGTCTCCAGAATAAATTCAGCATATGCCAGGATGAATGAAGTACCCAGAGAGATACATATTAAATTTGTTAGAAGGTCGACAAGGGAGGGAATCTTGAAGGCGCAGAGGGAGGGTCCGTTAATTTACCAACAAAAGCAAATCGCTATCTTGAAGCAAATCCCAAAAAAAATTAGAGAGGTGAGGAGGAAATATTCCTTCTTATCTAAAAAATTGTTTAACCACGGGACTTGGTTTAAGTGGGCGATGCCAGAAGGGATGCTGGTGTTCTGGGAAGGAGGAAGAGTTAGGATTAAAACAGTTGCTGAGGCGGAAGCCTTTCTTAAAAAACATTCCTCTATCCTGGGGGAAGATTCAGGGGGGACGGAGGGGGCCGCGGCCCCACCCGCTGGGGGCCAGGAGGGAGAACAAGAAGACACAATTGCTAAGAGACTTAGATCTAAAAAATGACTTTTATCTTTATTTTTATTAATACAGTATAATTTTTTTCTGGATGTTTGTATACGACTGCCAGTATAGAATTTAGAATTTACATGTATGCATTTATTTTCACCTTGTTGTACTATTGAAAAATGTATTACCAATGTCTTATTAAGAAGCCCGGGAGGGGCCAACGTTCCCGACGTGAAAGTTCTCAAAATATCTTTTTAACTCACCTTACCCTACCCTTTTTGTTATAAAAATTTGTAAAACTCAATAAAACTTTTTCAAAAAAAAAAAAAACAAGAACAAACTCACATTCCAGTTGCTTTTTAAGAGGAGTCTCGGCTTGAGCCATTCAGCACCGATAATTCTGCTCAGTTAGGAAATTCTCCATTGTTCCGATGCCTTCGGCGGAAGAGGGATACACCCCCCCGCACTCTGTCTTTCAACTCCTGGAGAGAACCTCCCGACCGCCGTCAAGGTGGGGGCCTCACGGCAGCCACTCCTACGGAGGGGGGGCGACCGTGCCCCCCCCTGCTCCCGAGGGAGCCCGTCAAAAGAACACAGCGGCGGACAGGCTGTAAAAGCCGTTCGTCCACGTCTGGAACCGGAAACACAATCCAGAGCCAGCCTATTTTTTTTTTATATTGAAAAAGTTTTATTGGTTTTTACAATTTTTCCATCGGGTAGGGTAAGGGATACAAAAGAGATTTTGAGAACTTTCGCGTCAGAGTCATTGGCCCTTCCAGGGCTTCATAATAAATCGTTAAAAAAAACATTTTTCATAAATACTACGAGGTGAAAACAAGTACTTACTTTTAAATTCTCAATTCTATGCTGTCATCCGTTTGCAAAAATCCAGATACAGATGTTATACAATATTAATCAAAAGTCAAAGCAAAGTTATTTTTTTTTTGATCTAAGTCTCTTGGCAATTGTGTCTTCTGTCTCTCCCTCCAGGCCCCCAGCGGGCGGGGCCGTGCCCCCCCCCCGCCTCCCCTGGATCTTCCCCCAGGACAGAGGAATGTTTTTTAAGAAAGGCTTCCGCCTCAGCAATTGTTTTAATCCTTATTCTTCAGGCATCGCCCACTTGAACCAAATCCCGTGGTCGTACAATTTTTTGGATAAGAAGGAAAATTTCCTTCTCATCTCTCTAATTTTTTTAGGGATCTGCTTCAAGATAGCGACTACTTTTTGCTGGTAAATTAACGGACCATCTCTCTGCGCCTTCAAAATTCCCTCCCTGGTTGACCTCCTAACCAATTTAATATGTATCTCTCTGGGTACCTCATTTATCCTGGCATATGCAGAGTTTATTCTGTAGACTAGGTCAATGTCCCCCCTGATCTCATCTTTGGGTTTATTTAAATAATCTGCTAAAATTGTGCTCATGAGTTCAGGAAGACATTCACCAGACTCTTCAGAAATGTTCTGAAATCTTAAAAAATATAACATCCTTTCAAAATCCATCCTAGACATATGCCCATTTAATTCTCCAATCTCACTATTAACATTTTTAAGCTCTCCCTTTGCCCCAGCCAGCCCCCCTTGCAGCTCCTCAGTCTTCTGTGTGTTTTCCAGCACTTGCTTCCGTGTTTCCTGAATATCCTGTTTTAAGCTGGTACGATCTTCTCTCAAAGCCTTAATTTCTTGCACCAAAGCTTGTAACACATTCTCCATAGATGTCATTCTTTGTTCCAAACCTGCCAGTTCTAATTTTTGTGCCATGATAAGCTGTTAAAGTCAGTGTCACTAAGATGGCGTTTTTTGGGTGGGGCTGGTGAAGCAGATCAGGAGAGAAGAGAAAGTTCAAATCAGGATTGCAAAAAAAAAAAAAAGTTCAAGACCCAAAGTGAAAACACGTTTCACAATCAATAGTTGTAGCAACGAAGGCGCTCCAGGGAAGGAATCAATTAGTCCAAGAAAATCTTCATTAATAGAGAGAGGAAGCCCGTATCACAAAGGGATGTTGGTAACTTTCCATAAGTGAAATAGTCATTCAGGAACAACGGGAAGCCATCTTCCACCGCCCAAACTGAGAGCCGGCAGGAGAGAGTAATAAAAGAAAGATTGTTTCCAGCCAGCCGGACTTAGATACATTTTAAAAAGACAAGCCGCAAATCACTTTCCCTTGCTTCAAAACAATCCGGGTTTAGGATATCCGCTTCCTCGCAACGAGGAGCCATTTCCAAGCACCGCTTTGAATCCGAGGGGGGGTTTGACAACAAACGCCCCCCTCCAAGTTTTTTCAGTCCAGGCTGACAGCAAAAATGTATTTAAAATCACTCACTCTTCACCTCGCCGCCAAAGTCCCGGAGAGCCTTCCGACCCGAACATCCAGCTCTCTCCATATTCACCATACGTTACCGTCCTCCATTGGCGAAGGGGAACACCCCCCCCCCCCGCGGCATGTCCTTCTTCACCTAGACCGAAGACAAGGGCCGTTTCCCCGCTGCCGCAGGGAGAGACCGACCCAAGCAAGCCAGCCCTATGGGAGACCCCCAAGAAGGGGCGTCTCGCCCCCGTGGGGGGGCAGAAAAAAGAGCAAAGTGGCGGACAAGCCCCAAGACTCGTCCGTCGCCGCTGGAAGGCGGAACCGGAAGCCCAGAGCCAGCCTATTTTGATAGACTGCAGTCCTCAGCTTGTCGGTGGTCTCCGACAAAATATTCAGCGCCTTCTCCAAGCGCTGACCAGCTAACTCCAGGACAGCCTGCAGACGGATAATGCGATTAAGCATGTAGATGGGGGTACGATATCCATACGACCCATCCTCAGCCCAAGTGGCCTGGCCGTAGGTGCATACAATGCGCTCTGAGTCCCATTCTTTGGCTTTTTGGTACTCGGCTATGTCCTTACAGGGAAAGTGGGAGAACACCGTAGCGTCATCCCGCTTTTGTCTAGTAGGGCCAATATGATCGTATAGGGGCACTCCTAGCACCTGGAGAGTCTGGATGGGCAGTAGGAAAAAGGAGGGTTTGATCCATCCCAATACGCACGAGCCTGACCACTTAGAGTGTAGCGGCAAAAACCAGGCTCACCACAGACTGGTTGAATGACAGGACAAGAGACCACAAAGGTAATAGAGAAACAGGATTTATTGACGCGTCATGAGTTCGGAGTGCTCTCACACTAAAGACTGAACTGCCTGGGCAACGCCCAGGGAGTTAGTTTTATACCTTCGTCCTTAATACAGAAACACATATGGATAAAAGCAGAAGTTAACTTTGGAATAGTACAGAAACAGAAGTTAATAGCAAAAATTAATACGTGTCCTATAAATGCATAGTCATTTGTTTAATGCCAGCTATAGTTCCAATATAGGGTTTACACCTCCCCTTCTCCCCCCAGTTACTTCCTCTTTCCATCTCTTGAAGCAAGGTTTCAGCAATATTTGTAATACTTTGAGAACTTTTAAGAACAGAGAAGTATACCCACACATCTTGCCCAAGCTGTCCAAAGGGCAAGCGGGCAAATCTCCCAAGGGGTCAGGGTTGACCCAGGGTCCAGGAATTGGGGTCCCTGGCCCCTCTGCCACATTCCCCCCTTTGGAAGTCCACCATAATCAAAAGATTACAGTGGAGTTTCACAAATGTTAGACTTTGGATTTTCTGTAGCCAAGACTATATATTCCCATATAGCCATTGCCCTAGCCGTAGCATTCTTCTCTACCAGTAAGGAAACAGTGGTTGAAATGGTTCATACAAAAATAGGGAGGATACAAGGGAGAATGACACAGCCTGCAGCAATAAGCCCAATGAGAGTGACCATGGCCTGGAGGCCTGGCAATTAGGCGAACCAGGAGCCAAAGGCAGATACGAGATCCCTCCTGGCCAACAAAACTGCCGCACATCAATGGCTAGTTGTTTAATGACTTTTCTCGTTTCATCCATCTGGAACAGCATTGTAAGATATAGGGCCAGTAGACAAACACACTCAACAATTTTGACCCAAGGCAGGGTCAGACTGGACCCAGTTCCAATATTTTTAACATATACGTATCTTTTCTCAATTTGATACCAGGATGGTCAGATACTTGACCTTTGATCTTGGGTTTGGCTTACCACTCCCTGCCAGGTGCTCGAACTTTCTAACATGTTTTATATCTAATAAATAGAATGTTGTCTTCCTCCTCCAAATCTTCAGCCGTACGTTGAGAAATCAGCTTCCAGGAGTGATTTCAGTAGGGCCTCTTCTGCCCCGTATGTAGCCTGCCCATTGCCGGTAGGACAGTTATAGAGGGCGCTTCTTCAAGCACTAGATGTTGGGCCTCAACCTGGTCTTCCTCCCAATATTGCAAGTGGGCCCTTCCACCTAGGTTTCAAATTGTCTGCTTTCCACTGTTTTACCCATAATCTGTTTACCACCTGAATATTATGACTAGAGGTGACTAGACATGGTGGACTGAGGGACACACAATATTTTTGGATTCCTTGTATTTGTTGGTTTAATTCTCTCACCATTTGGTTCACCCATGAGGCCCCTAATTGACTAGGTGCCATATGTGATTTTCCAAATTAGCACTTACTACTGTTGGCCTCCCAAACATCATTTCAAAAGGAGATAACCACATTCCCTCCTTCAGAGAGCATTGCACAGACCAAAGTGCCAATGACAATGCATACACCCATTCAAGGTGAGTTTCAAGACACACTGTGTCCTTGAGTAGGATTCTAGTTACTTCCAACTAGGTGCCTGGAGTTCCCCCTGCTTTAGAACACCTGGGGCTCAATCCCCTTCGCATTTCCAATGCTGCATAAGCTGTCATGTCAGGGTGGCTCTGATCATCTCAGGTCGCTGACATGTTCCCTTTTCTGCTGGATCCGACCATCCAGCTTGGAGAAATTGTGCAGATTCCCTCATATGGAATCTTTTTTTTTTTTTTTTTTTTTGGATTGGTAACTTTTTTTTTTTATATTGAAAAAGTTTTATTGGTTTTACATTTTTTAACAGGGTAAGGTAATGGTTACAAAGAAATTTTGAGAGCATTCACGTCAGAGTCATCGGACCTTCCGAGACCTCAAAATACACAATAAAAAAGTTAACATAGAAAACATTTTCCATACCACTACAAGTTGAAAGCAAGTACATTTACCTAAATTCTCCCTTCCATGCTGTCAGACATTTACAAAAAGTCCGGATAGAAATATTATGCAATTTCAGGAAAAAATCAAGGCAAAGTTATTTTTTTGATCTAAGTCTTTTGGCTATTGTATCTTCTTTTTCTCCTCCCTGGCCCCCCGCAGGCGGAGCCGTGGCCCCCTCCGTCCCCCCTGGATCTTCCCCCAGGGCAGAGGAATGTTTTTTAAGAAAGGCTTCCGCCTCAGCAACTGTTTTAATCCTCACTCTTCCTCCTTCCCAGAACACCAGCATCCCTTCAGGCGTCATCCACTTGAACCAAATCCCGTGATCAAACAAGGTTTTAGACAAGAAGGAAAATTTCCTTCTTGAGTCTCTAATTTTTCTAGGGATCTGCTTCAAGATAGTGACCGTTTCTCGATGATAAGTTAAAGGTTTCTCTCTCTGCGCTTTCAGGATTTCCTCTCTGGTTGACCTTCTAACAAATTTCACATGTATCTCTCTAGGCACTTCATTCATCCTGGCATATGCAGAGTTAATTCTATAGGCTAGGTCAATGTCCCCCCTGATCTCATCCTTAGGTTTTTGTAAATAATCTGCTAAAATTGTACTCATAAGATCAGGCAGGCATTCACCAGAATCCTCAAGAACATTCTGAAATCTCAAAAAATATGTCATTCTTTCCATATCTATCCTAGACACACGCCCATTTATTTCCCCCACCTCATTAGAAATATTTTTAATCTCTCCCTTAGCCCCCTCCAACCCTCCTTCCAATTCTTCATTCTTCTGTGTATTCTCCAACACTTGCTTCCGGGTATCCAATAGTTCCTTTTTGAAAGTACTATTTTCAGCCCTCTGGGCCTTTATTTCTGATATCAAAGTCTGCATAGAGGTTTCAAGAGAAGCCATCCTCTGTTCCAAATTTACAAGTGCTGCTTCTTGTGCCATGGTTAAAAGTTAGAATCACTGCCACCAAGATGGCGTTTTCCGGGTGGGGCTGGTGGGGCAGATCAGGAGCTCAGTTCAGTTCAGGGCCGTGAAGTTGCAAACAATTCAGAATCCAAAAGAGACACAATTTCCCAAATCAGCAAATAGTAATAACGAAGGTATTCCAAAGAAGAAATCACAAATCCATCAAGAAATTTTTTTTTCCAAAAATCCAGAGAGAGTCCTGCTTTCAAAGAGACGCTGGAAATTTTCCTTAGTTGAAATAATCAGGCAGGGACACAGAGAAGCCACTTCCACCGCCCATCTCAGCCAGAGGGAGAGAGTAGCAAAAAAAGAATTTTTTAAACTCAGCCAGACCTAGAAACAATGTTGCAAAAAGTCACAATCCACTTTCCCTTGTTAGAGACCGTCCGGAGTGAAAGTTTCCGCTTTCCCTTTGCAGAGAAGCCATTTTAACGTGCCGCTTAAATCCGAGGGGGTTTTTTTTAAAAATAAACACCCCCCTCCCAGTCCGTTCAGTCTGGCTGGCAGCAGGAAAAAAAAGTTTTTTAAAGACTCACTCTCTCCTCGCAGCTGAAGCCTCGGGAGTCCTTCTGACTGAGCCGATCAGCCCTCCTCATAATTGTAAATGGCGCCGTCTTCCCTGGGCGAAGGGAAAACCCCCCGCTAGCATGTTCTCCCTCACCTGAGCCGCGCCGGGAGCCGCTTCCTCCACCGCCGTGGGGGGCACGCCCCCCGACGAGCCGGCCCTACGGGAGACCCTCAAACAAGAGGAGTCTCGCCCCCGTTGGGGGGCAGAAGAAGAAACAAAGCGGCGAGCGAGCGCTAGGCTCGCCCGTCGCCGCAGGAGCCGGAACCGGAGCCTCATATGGAATCTTAAATTCTCCAGAGCAAGCACACTAGTTGCTCTTCCCTAAAAGAGGGCTATCAAGAGTCCACTTTTAGCATGGACATGTAATGTGAGGATGGCATATTTAGAATCAGTCCAAATGTTTATACTTTCATTATGTGCCCTTAAAATGAGTACTAAATCTTTAAAGGGGCATTCCTCTCATAACTAATTTAATGTGCCAACCAATGCTATAATCTATTTTTCAGCATCTGCACTCCATGCCACATACATGTATAGATTTTCAGAGGTCTAATTATGAAGGTTTCCTCCTTGTTAAGATAATACAATACAACACCAGAGTTGGAAGGGACCTTAGAGGTCTTCCAGTCCAACCCCCTTTTTTCTAAGCTGTGGTTGTTGTCACTTCCCTTTTCTCGGGTGAAGAAAGATTTCTCAAGTTAGAGAAGTTGAAACAATGCGCACTTCAAATTTTCAGATACCTGTTGTTGTTTTTTCCCGTGTCCAAACAAAGGGTTCTCTTTCACCCCCCCTTTTTTGGATTCATAGAATAATTAGGCCCATGGAGCAAAATTTGGATCCATTCCATCCCGTCTCTCCATCCGGTTGTTTTGTGCACAATAGAGGCAGGCGCTTTCTTTCCAAATAGCCCCATGAGCACGTAAAACTATATATTTTCTGTCTGTGTAGACACTAACCATCTTCCCTTCTGCTGGTCCTTTAACTAGGCATGGGATTCTAACTACCGATCCCCGTAAAAAAACCTCCTCGTACAATTCTTCCGGCAGGTCCCCTGGCCTCCCACCTTTCTGTCTAAGAGCTTCGGCGAGGAAAAAAATTGTTTCCTTTTGCATTTTGAAGTTCCTTCTTTGAGGTTTTGAGCCCATTAATATACATTTTGTATGCTCATTCCACAAGTTCAGAGATGCCTTTCTTGGGCCCCCCTTCTCGTCTTCTGTAATTTTTGCCCTAATATCATCTGCACAGTGACCAACGAAGACCATACTGACCATTCTCACATTTTACGCTGCTCTGGCAATAAAATTTCTCTTAGGGGCAATTTGAGTTTTTGTCTCAACTACTCCCTTGGACTGGGTTTGTGGTCCACTTGATCTGTCTCTTAAGGAACCCCTTTTTTTTTGTAACACTTAAACACATCAACAAAGACAAGCTAAAACAACACAGAAACTAAATGTTCTTGGTGAGACTTTTCTTTTCTCTCTCTTTCTGGAGGCTTGTTACTCATCCTGGTAACTGACTATATCTCAGGGTTTTTCTATGAGTGTAGTATTCTGTCCCTCCAGGACTACATACCTTAAAACTCTTTTTCCTGGGGTTTTCAGTGTCTTCTCTGTTGTAATTAATTTCTTTGAGCCTCCCAGCGAACGCTGGCCTATTTTTAAAGATTCAAAGTTCTCTATACATATCCTTTGGAACCTCCTAGCAAACGCTAGCATATTTTTAAAGATCCAGATGTACAGAGTAACATGTATTGAAGAGGCATTCGAGGAATGCTTCCTTCACCACCCATGTTCTATTTCTAAGACACTGTCACTGACCTGGGGTGCCAGGGGTAACTTAACCTCCCACACAATTCTGGAGCCTCATCGCACCTGCTCCACTCAATGCCATAGTCCTGCGACTGATACGCCGCCTTGAAGTGAGTCAACATGCACTGTAAGGGTGTGTCAGGTTGAGAACTACCACCTCCCATGGTCCTCCCAGGGTACCAGACAGACGTGATAGGAAAAGGGATGAGAGGAAGGTAAGGGGTCCTTTCCTCTCGGGATAACACAAGGGAGCTTCTCAACCACTCACGCCCGACCCAGGGAGCCGGAACTCACGGTCTCCGTAGGGAACTGCGGACGGCAAACACACACGCACACACATACAAGCCACTGGCCTAGGGTGCCGGCCAACTCAACGGTCACCGTAGGAAAACGTAGCACCAACAGTGACAAGTCTCACACATGGACAGTCCTCCCCTGCCAATACCCCTTCCCTCAAAACGTAATGGGATTAGCACTCGTCTCCGGCTCTCTTGGAGTCCGGGCGGTATTGGCTACTAGCGAGGGTAATCGGGCCTCGCCTCTGACTCTCCAGTCGGGTATTACTGTCCGGGGCTTCTGGCTCGTCCGCCAGGCATAGGCTTGCCTGCCGGAAATGGGTCCCACAATACTTGCCTGCAGGGCTTTTCCTCCACTCCTTGGCCGGCCGGCTGGAGAGATCCTGGTCTCTGGTCCTTCTCAAGTGGTTCTTGGGGTTGTCAGCCGCTGGTGCTCAAGAGTCTCCTCAGCCAGTGGGAAGTCCCTTGGAACAAAATGGTCCGTTGGCGCCTGGGAAATTCCCTCCAGCCGGGAGCGTCCCAGCACCGGGGTGAGCACCCCAGAGGGTCCCAAAGACCCCTCGGTTCCCGGTCAGGGAACCAGAATGTAGCGGCAAAAACCAGGCTCACCACAGACTGGTTGAACGACAGGACAAGAGACCACAAAGGTAATAGAGAAACAGGATTTATTGACGCGTCATGAGTTCAGAGTGCTCTCACACTAAAGACTGAACTGCCTGGGCAACGCCCAGGGAGTTAGTTTTATACCTTCGTCCTTAATACAGAAACACATATGGATAAAAGCAGAAGTTAACTTTGGAATAGTACAGAAACAGAAGTTAATAGCAAAAATTAATACGTGTCCTATAAATGCATAGTCATTTGTTTAATGCCAGCTATAGTTCCAATATAGGGTTTACACCTCCCCTTCTCCCCCCAGTTACTTCCTCTTTCCATCTCTTGAAGCAAGGTTTCAGCAATATTTGTAATACTTTGAGAACTTTTAAGAACAGAGAAGTACACCCACACATCTTGCCCAAGCTGTCCAAAGGGCAAGCGGGCAAATCTCCCAAGGGGTCAGGGTTGACCCAGGGTCCAGGAATTGGGGTCCCTGGCCCCTCTGCCACAAGAGGGCAAGGACTCATAGGCCATTTTCCCGCAAATCCAGTACATATTGGCGGGAGCGGGCCATGGGCCTGCAGCCTTCTTAAAAAAAGGTAATAGGGACGTATTAAACTTCTCGGGCTCGGGCCTTTGAGATGGGGAGGACCAGGCAGCATAGGAAGCGTTCCAGAGGCCTAAACAGATTAGATCTCCCACAGGAAAGGTGCCACTTTTGGTGAAACAATTCTTACCCACCAGATTAGTAGTGAGAGTCCACATGGCTCCAGAGAAGTGTGTTCGGCTGGTAATATTACCAGCAGCCAACATGGCGTTATATTCCTCTGGGGATGCCTCCCTGGCTTCCCAAGGCCATTGCTCACCCATGTTGGTGCCTCCACATACAAAGCAATTAGTGATAGTTAAGGCTTTCGCTACCTCCTCAGCCATCTGGACAAACAAATTGGTGGCTACAGAGTTCAACGGGAGGGGCTCTTCTAATTTGGCAAGGTTGTCATAAACCGACCACCCAAACGTACGTACCTCGCGGCGTGCCTTGACCCTCTGTACCGTGATTGTCAGAGAGGTACAAGGATCTGATCCCCTACCTTCGATACCAATGCCATAAGTTTTTGAAGGGGGGTGAGTTCTGACTATCTGGAGGCCAACCATGTTACTATCCGTAAAGCGTTTAGAAAACTTGATTGTGGAGCACCCCGGCCAGGTGAAGGACTTTGGACTCATGCGACTCATACCATACTCATGTGGGTTGACATGCGCCCCCTCCTGTGCAGACCTCATTGAGTCACATACCTCGGACCAGGAGGAGCAAGGATCTGTGTGAGACGTTAATTTGCAAATGTATTTAGGGCAGTCCTTGTAATAATTTTTCCACGATTGAGACCCACAGGTGACAACAGGGTAACGGTCCATAGCAGAGCAAAAATCTATATCCAGCGTAATGGGATCGGTATTCTCTTGGGAAATAATGATGGAGGCCAGGAGGCGGGTGGCGTGGGGTGGACCGGCCCAAGCTGAGACATTTAAATGTATAGGAGTCTCAGGTCGGTAACACTCCAGCGTGGTGTGTCTAAAGCAGTAGTGGTAGGTGGTGCCATTAGCGGTGCAAATCTGGGTCTGAGGAGTGCATCCCTCCGGCACCTGTGTGTGGTAGATGAGGGACGTGATGATCCGCTGACCCACTTGCGCATTGCTGTAGCAGGGCTCGCACTCGGCCAGGGACTGCGTGGTTGGCATGTAACAGAGAATTCCCTTTGTCCCATTACACCTACTAAACGAGGTGGGGCTCTGTTTTCCAAAGGTGCACTTTGTGAGGTCAAATTGGGTGCAGGAAGAGGGGCGTCCCATCTTAAACTTAATGGAGCCCTTTGGCCCTGGGCAATTACATTGCTCCATTTCGTCAACCTCCCTCGTGGGACGTGAGCGGTCCCCTAGCCGAACCCTTGAGGGCTGGACCCTATTTGTGATGGGAGTTGAGGCTACCAGAATGGAGCGGTACCCAATTGTGTCGGTTTGTGTGGTGGGGGTTGCGGGGTCCGAGTACCTGTTGGTGGTGACTGGCAACGTGGTCTGAGTGGTGGTGTCCTGGCCTGGGGCCAAAGTGGTGGTGATGGTGTGGGTGGTAGTCTTAAAATACCTGGTAGTGTCCTGTAGTGGGAAGTGAGTGGAAGTGATGTCTGGCTCTGTAATGGGCTGTGTGGTATGCTGGGTGGTGGTAGGCTGTGTGGTATGCTGGGTGGTGGTATCCGAGTGTACCTTAATTACACAGCTTCCTTTGATCCCTTTCCCATTCGTGGCCCGCACCTCACAAGTGTAGTTTCCCGCATCCCCCACACTGCCAACCCACAGTACCACGTCTGTTCGTACCAATTGCTTCCCTTTGTAGTGCCAGTGATTCCCTCCGTACATCGTGATATTGCGGCTGGCATAGGGTTCATTACCCTTGTACCATTGCACGGACCAATTGGTTCCCAGGGAGCCAAAAACTTGGCACTGCATGTTTAGTAAAGTGCCAAGATGCACCTGGGCGTTAGTTGGGGCATGCCAGATTTCAAGAGCCGTCTCTCGTTTACGCTGATACCGTTGGGGTCGACCGTTCTCCTCCTCCAGGGATTTGAGGACATGGCACATAACGGTGGAATTATAGCCCGCATGGGGGGTCCATTGGGTAGAATTGGCATCCACCCTACACTGCCAATACTTTTTCCCTGCATATTCACATGGGGATAGCCCCTGCTCTATCTTGCAATCAAAGAACCTGGCCTGCCTAAAGACAAAGTGTTGGCCCGTAGGAAGATTCACCAGACATTTCTCGCATGTGGGAAAGGGCCCATATCCTGTGACCTTCAACTCTGCCATCGGGTCAGGCCCATGATCAGATTCCTTCCATACAGGTCCCCCCTCCCCATCCACATTCACAGGTCCCCCCTTCCCATCCACATTCCCCCCTTTAGCCACTTCCGGAGGGAGGGGAGAGGAGGAGAAGGGAAGGGCAGACCAGGACTCGACCTCGAGGTCGACAACGGGAGGATCAGGGGAAGGGGTGGAGTGGGTACGGAGCAGGTACAAAAAGTTAATGACAATGGAGATAAGGAGTAAAACAACAACAAGCCAGATAGTGGGCATAAGGCCTTTCCTAATACAAGCAGTTTGCCTAAGGCGCTGAGAGACGTCCTCGGCAGGCATCTGGGCGGCGGGAAGAGCGCAGGCACCACGGAAGGGGTCCGCTGGAGTCCGTGCGACGGGTGACAGCTTCCGGAGTGGCACCTGCAGGGAAAAGATCTTCAGCTCCCGTTCGTAAAGGGACAGCTTCCGGTGTGTCACCAGAAGGGGAGCCAAACGTGGGGGTCCTGCGCAACGTAAGCTTTAAGGGGGCGGCCGGGTCAGTAGCCACTGACCACCTGGACGGAGCTGCCAACTTAACCCGCGACCAGTGAATCCAAGGTTTACACTCAGCGACCTTAACAGCAAGAGGAGAGCTCAAAACAACAGTATAAGGTCCCCGCCACTTAGGGCCCAGCACCTCCCATTTCCAATCCTTAACCCAAACCTCCTGTCCCGGGGTAAAGGAGTGAGCGGGGGTGTCAATCAAATGGGGACGGGCCGAAAGCACGTATTTCTGCAACGAGTGGACTATGGCATTGAGGGCTTGTAATTGCTTAAGCCTGACCGAATCGCCCAGCTGGACAGAGGGCACTACATGTGGTGCCACAAGGTTAGGCACACGGCCAAACAGTAGTTCGAAGGGGGACACCCCTAAAGATTTGGAAGGAGCACAATGCACCGCCAAGAGGGGCAGGTTGAGAGCATCTGGCCACCTCAAATGGGTTTGCTGACAGATTTTGGCCACCTTGTCCTTGATGGTGCGATTAGAACGTTCAACCAATCCGCCCGAAGCCGGATGGAAAGCACAATGGAGGCGCCACTTGATGCCGAGGAGAAGGGCAACCTTTTGTGCCGCCTTGTGGATGAATTCAGGGCCGTTGTCGGATGAAATGCGCGACGGGAGGCCATATCGAGGAATGATGATGTTCAGCAGGGCTTTGGTGACTTCAAAAGACCTTTTGGAGCGCGTTGGGATGCACTCAGGCCAACCCGTATATGTGCAGACGATCACTAGCATGGCCGTGTAGGCGCCAGACCGAGGCATGTCAGTGAAGTCCATCATCAGAGAATCAAACGGGTAAGAGCCGCGAGGCTGATGGCCCGCAGGTAAGGAGACACCGGAACGGGGATTGTTGGCTGCACAAGTAACACATTTAGCACAAACGGCCGCAGTGACCGAGGACACTCGGTCCAAGTAAACTTCCTGCAGCAGGGCTTTCGCCAGGGCAGTTTTTCCTAAATGCAAGGACGAGTGGAGTGAAGTGGCCACGTCCAAGGCTAAGTGTTTGGGAACAAAGACGCGGTCGTCAGGGAGGATCCACCATCCATCGTTCAATCTGGCGCCCAAAGCCGAGGCCTGTGTTAACTCCTCCAGAGTATAGTGAGGGGGAGCGGCCAGCGGTGGGGCCCATAAGGTGAGGCAGGTGGCTTGGATCTGCAGGGGCCTCAAGGCAGCTGCTCGGGCGACGCGGTCGGCCTTGTTGTTGCCTTGTTCGACATCCGTGACCCCCTTCCGGTGGCCTCTGCAATGCATGACTGCCACCTTCATTGGTGCCCAAACACTGTCCAGCAGGCGAAGTATTTGTGGCCCGTACTTGACTTCTTTCCCAGCCGCCGTGAGGAGGCCCTGCTCTTTGTAGAGGGCCCCATGCACTTGTATTGTGAGGAAGGCGTATTTGGAGTCGGTATAGATGTTAACTACTTTGCCACGGGCGAGCTCCAAAGCCCTGGTGAGAGCGTGCAACTCGGCTAGCTGCGCACTCGTGCCAGCTGGGAGGGGCTCAGCTTCAAGAATCTTCTGCAGAGTAACTACGGCATAAGCTGCTTTACGCACGCCAGCCTGAATGAAACTAGTGCCATCAGTAAAGAGGGTGGCATCGGGATGTGGGAGGGGAAAATCCTTGAGGTCAGGCCGGCTTGCATAGGACTCCTCGATCGTCTGTAAACAGTCATGGGCGGCAGTGGAGTCCGGCTCAGGCAACAGGGAGGCGGGATTAAGAGCATTGGACTACAAGATGGTGGTCATTGGGTTATGGGTCAGAAGGGCCTGGTATTTCAGCATCCGCGGGTTGGTAAGCCACAAATGTCCCTTCCGATCCAACACAGAGCGTAACGCATGAGGCGTATGGATCTCAAGGGATTGTCCAAACGTGAGCTTGTTAGCCTCTTGTGTCAGCAGGGCCGTGCCTGCAACAGCCTTAAGGCACGACGGCCACCCCTTGGCCACGGGGTCCAATTGCTTTGAAAGGTACGCGACCGGGCGGTACCAGGTACCCATCTTCTGGGTAAGGACCCCGACCGCCACCTGTTGTTTGGCATCGACAAAAAGTTGGAAAGGTTTGTCCAGATCTGGAAGGGATAAACTCGGGGCCTGAGTGAGGGCGTTTTTAAGAGTGAGGAAAGCCCCCTGCTGTTCAGGGTCCCATTGCAAAGGTTCCTTGTCCCCCCCCCCTTTCGTAGTTTCATACAGGGGCCTGGCGATCAGGGCGAAGTTGGGGATCCAAATTCGGCAAAAACCGGCTGTACCCAAGAAGCCCCTCAGCTCCTTCCTGTTTTTCGGAACTGGGAGCTGGCAGATAGCTTCCTTTCGTTCATGGCCTAAAGTCCTTTTTCCTCGCTGAATGTCATAGCCCAAATACCTAACCTGGGTGGCAACCAATTGGACCTTTACTTTAGAAGCCTTGTAGCCACAGTCCTGTAAAAGATGCAACAAGCGAGAGGTGTTTTTCCAGCAGGAGTCCCTCGTCCGTCCAGTGACCAAGAGGTCATCGACATACTGGAGGACCACGTCAGGGGCCGGAAGATGTAAGGCCTCCAAGTCGGAAGCCAGAGCGGCTCCAAAAAGGGTCGGGGAGTTCTTGAAACCCTGGGGCAGGCGGGTCCATGTATATTGCTGTTTCCTGCCCGAGGCTGGGTTTTCCCACTCAAAGGCGAACAGGGGCTGACTAGAACCATGAATGGGGATAGTAAAAAAGGCATCTTTAAGGTCAATGACTGAAAACCAGGCCGCATCGGGGGGTATCAATCCCAACAGGACATAAGGGTTGGGGACCACCGGGTGAATGGTGGCCATGCAGAGATTCACGGGGCGCAAATCCTGCACCATTCTGAACCGCCCATCCCCCTTCGGGATGGGGAGGATCTGGGTATTCCATTGGAAATCAGTCCTGACCAAGATGCGGTGGGTAACATAGAAATCAATAGCCTTCTGAATGGCTTCCCCCACATGGCGAGGGTAAGGTCTCTGGCGGATGCGAACGGGCATCTGCCTGGGCAACTCTTGGATAACAAAAGGGGGTGGGCGGAAGATAACCCTCCTGGGTTTGCCGGGGTGGTGACTGGCAAACCCAGGAGGGTTATCTTCCGCCCAGACTTTGGGGACATCAAATTCTTCCCATTTCCCTTCCGGTGGGGCAAACGTCGGCATTAAGCGCCAGGCTTCTTCCCTTGGGATATCTAAGGACACTTTGCCAAAGGAGAGATCCATTTTCCCATCATGATCGAAGGAGATTTGGGCACGCATTTTGCACAAGAGATCTCGACCCAGTTGGCTTCCGGGTTGAGCTGCGGTTGTCGCGGGCAGGCTTTTATGAGCTTGCCAATCCAGCAGCCTGTAGAGGCGTTTTTGTAAGATCGTAAATGTCTCGGACACTCTAAATTCCTCAGGAATTTATGAGAGAGCTCACGCTGTCGGGTTGAGCCACTTGCGTAGCTCCCCAGAAGGTTTTTATAGCCTCTGGGGTGCAGGCAAGGAGAGCCCCCCCTCTCAGCAGCTTTAAGCTCCAGGCTGCCGGACCCCTTCGCTAAGGATTTAGCGGAGCAAGACGCCGTAATCAACTTTTTAAAATACGCTCCAGACAACCCATCAAGAAGGACTACATCCCAAGCGTTCGTACTTTCATACTTCAAAGGAAAATAAACGCAAGTAATTAAAGTCTGTGAACAGATTTTAGACACAGCTCTTAGAACAAAGGATTCAAGATGGCGTTAATTACCAGATGAAATGAAACGAGAGTTAGTTGCTCTGTGTATTCTGGCTTGTGTCCAACTCTGATTGACAATTAGGCTGAAACAATTTTCAAGTTTTCAAGTTAGCTACTATATAACTTGATCTATTTACTGATTTGTGGATCTTAGTCTTAACCCTTGGCTGACAGCGGACAGCTGGAGGCGGAAAGGAGGAGTAAGCCATAAAGCTAAATGCACTATTTGATTTATTGACTTATTTTGACACCCTGAAGAGTTGGCGTTAATGTAGAAAGTTTAAAGAAAGTGAAAGTTAACTGATTTGTGGATTCCAATCTCTGTTTAACCCTGGCTGACAGCTGGAGGTGGCCTATAAAGCTAAACGCATTACTTTTTACTGACTTATTTTGACACTTTGAAGAGTTTTTTTTTCCTTGAAAATTGGGAAAGCTTAAAAGTATGGCAACGGAACAAACTGGTGCAGTAACTCCTCAGGATTTTAAAGATTTGATGAATTTCATAGTTAATGAAAGTAAAGAACTCAAAAGAATGGTCCAGGATAAATATGATCAATCGGGGGGGAAAATGCAAGCAATGGCCAAGAGTTTGTCTGAAGTTATAATTAAAATTGATGGAAAAATTGAAAAATTGGCCTCAGAGGTGGAAGCTAAAGCAAAGGAAACGGATTTGAAATTTGTGGAAATGGAGGGGAATATGTATAAATTGGACAAAGAGGTTATTATGTTACAATTTAGGTTAATGGAGAACGCTATCAGACTGAGGGGTTTATTAGAAAATCCTAGAGAAGACTTAAGAAAAATTTCTGCCGATGCTTTGGCTATATTAGTAAAAATGGATCCTGGTGAAATTTTCGCTAAGATTGATAAAATTTACAGAGCAAATTCACGTATAGCATTACAAAGGCAATTACCAAGAGATGTTGTGATATGTTTTACTGAGAGAAACCTCAGAAATGATATTTTGCAGAAGTCTTCCCATTCCTCTCTTCATATAGCTGGAAATCTGATTGGTGTCTTCAAGGAGTTACCACCAGCAATGTTAAAGTTTAGAAGGGATTTTGAATTTTTGGTAGTGGAGTTGAAGAAAAGAGGGATACAGTATAGGTGGGATGCTCCAATGGGTGTTATATTCAGATATGAAGGGGCGAGGTATTGTTTGAATACTATAGATAAGGCAAGAGATTTTTATTATGAAATACTGAAGAAAAGTGCAACGCCCCCACGTACATCTACATTCTACACCAACATCAGCAGATCTGGATGTTTTAGAGCAAGATATTGAGATGGAGCAGAAGCAGTTTGGAAAAGAGATGGAAGAACATACTCAGTTGGATTCCCCTGGGCCTCTTTTAAGCTCTACTTTGGAGGAATTGTCGAAGACTGCCATAGGGGGATCTGTTGGAATGCCAATATGTAAATCAGATGAGCAATGTGAAGCCAGGTCTAGCACCAGACGAATTCAGAAACCGCAGAAGCAGAGGAGGTCTCAATCCCGGCGAGTTAAGAAAGACAAAAGGATGGACTTCCTGTTCCGGCTTCTGGCGGCAACGGATGAGTCCTAGGACTCGTCTGCCGTTTTGTTCTTTTTTCGGCCCCAAACGGGGCGGGGCGCCCCTTTTTTTAGGGACCCCCCCGTAGGATCGGCTTGCCTGGACCTTTCTTGCCTGGCGGCGGCCGGGGGATTATCCTTGTCTTCGGTCTAGGAGAGAGAAGACATGCTGCGGGGGGCTTGGTTCCCTTTGCCAACGGAGGACGGTAACAAATAGCCGATTTGGAGAGAACGGAGCGTTCGGGCCGGATGGCTTTGCCGGGGCTTTGGCTGCGAGGTGGAGAGTAAGTGACTTTAACTTTTTTGCTGACAGCTTTAACTGAGAGAAACGTGGAGGGGGGTGTTTGTTAAACCCCCCCTCGGATTTATAACAGCGGCGTTCAGAAATGGCTCCTCGCATGCGAGGAAGCGAATATTTCGCATCCGGACTTTGTTGAACAAGTGAAAGTTTTTCGCGGCTTGTTTCTATACAATGTATCTAACTCCGGCTTCACTGGAACAATTTTCTTTGTTACTTTCTCCTGCTGGCTCCCAGACTGGGCAGGGGAAGATGGCTGCCCTTTGTTCCTAAAGGACTATTTTTTATGGAAAACTACCAACATCTCTTGTGACCTGGACTGTCTCTCTCTACCAATGGACGATTTTTTTTGGGATTAATTGATTCCTTTCCTGGAGTGCCTTCTTTGTCTGCATAATTGATTGTGAAAATTGCTTTTCTCTCTGGTTTTTACAACTTTCTACAATTTTGATCTGAACTTTCCTCTCTGACTTGCTCCAGCGGCCGCACCCAAAAAACGCCATCTTAGTGGCACTGACTTAAACAGCTCACCATGGCTTCAAAAAAACAACCAGAAAATCCAGGATTGGAAGAAAGAATGACAGCTATGGAAGCAGTGTTACACTCCTTGGTGTTGGAAATTAAAGAACTTAGAAAGGACCACTGCAGTTCTAAACTTGAGCTTTTGGAGACACAGAAAAAATTGATGCAGAACACACAGAAGACTGAGGAGCTGGAAGTGGGGCTGGCTGGGGCAAAGGGAGAACTTAAAAATGTTAATACTGAAATTGGAGAATTAACTGGTCATATGTCTAGGATGGATTTTGAAAGGATGTCATATTTTTTAAGATTTCAGAATATCTCGGAAGAATCTGGTGAATGCCTTCCTGATCTTATGAGCACAATTTTAGCAGATTACTTAAATAAACCTAAGGAAGAGATCAGGGGGACATTGACCTGGTTTACAGAATAAACTCAGCATATGCCAGAATAAATGAATTACCCAGAGAGATACATATTAAATTTGTTAGAAGGTCTACCAGGGAGGGAATACTGAGGGCGCAGAGAGAGGGTCCGTTAATGTACCAGCAGAAAGAAGTTGCCATCTTGAAGCAGATCCCAAAAAAGATTCGAGAGGTGAGGAGGAAATTTTCCTTCTTATCTAAAAAATTGTTTGAGCACGGGATTTGGTTCAAGTGGGTGATGCCAGAAGGGATGTTGGCGTTCTGGGAAGGAGGAAGAGTAAGGATTAAAACAGTTGCTGAGGCGGAAGCCTTTCTTAAAAAACATTCCTCTACCCTGGGGGAAGAACCAGGAGGAGCAGAGGGGGCCACGGCCCCGCCCACTGGGGGCCAGGGAGGAGAACATGAAGACACAATTGCCAAGAGACTTAGATCTAAAAAATGACTTTGCTTTTTACTAATACAGTATAACTTTTATCTGGATGTTTGTACACGACTGCCAGCATAGAATTTTAGAATTTATATGGTGTATGCATTTCTTTTCACCTTGTAGTATTATTGAAAATGTATTACCAATGTCTTATTAAGAAGCCCTGGAGGGGCCAACGATCTCGACGTGAAAGTTTTCAAAATATTTTTGTACTTCACCTTACCCCACCCTATCCACAAAATTTGTAAAACCCAATAAAACTTTTGCAAAAAAAAAAAAAAAGACAAAAGGATAAAAGGAAGAAGCAATTAGCCAACAGTTGGATGCCAGTTATTTGACTCTCTAGATAAAAATATACAGATCTCTGCAATGCTGGTTCTCTTGGATGTGGAAAAGGCTTACGACTGAAAACTGGAACCGGAGCACTTGCAGCGGATCTGGTTGTTACCCTATCACGTTTTTGGAACTTAATAATCCTGATGAAAAGTCACTCGGGGGTTGCTTATATAAAGGGTTTTTTTTTTGTTATTCATGGGGGCAGCTGCTTAAACTGGTATCACAAACAGCTACGGAAGGGATGGAAACAGACCTGAAGAGTTGGACTTATGAATATCGACGCGGAAAGGATTAATATCATGTTAGTGTTCTGGGGAAAAACTTGGGTCGAACTTTGAAAGTTAAATGCTAAATTTGTATAGATATAGAACTCATGGGAGAATCTTTATAATATATTTTACAGATGGTATCTAGATTCGAAGAAATTATCATTATGTATGTAACCTAATGGTTAATTAAAATGCTGGAAGGGAGAATCTAGCAGATATGGGTGTTTACTCCAACAGATTGATGCCAGTTATTTAAGAGGGGATATATGAGGGAGAATGCAAGGCAACTCATAATTTTTAATTGTCTATCTAGATAAAAATATGTAGATCTCTGCAATGCTGGTTTTTTTGGATGTGGAAAAGGCCTACGAGCGAATGAACCGGAACTCTCTAATCAAGACTTGGGGGGGGGGGGAATGAATATGGGATTTGGACAAGTTTTATTATTTTTAATGTTATATATTTTAACTTTAGAAGTCTTGTTGAATATAATTTGGGACTTGAATCTCTTAAATGGCATAGCTATAAGGCAAAAGGGATATAGTACTAGAGCATTTGCAGTCGATCTGGTTGTTATGATATTACGTTTTTGGTTTGGAATATCTGTTGGAAGAAGTTTATATTATATTTTATAGATGGTATCTAGATTCTAAGAAATTATCATCATGTATGTATTGAAGTAGAAATTTGCTTGCAATTTACTGTATCCTTCCTGTGATAGGATCTGAAATCTTTCTACACCACTTCTGTTTCCTTTGTGAAAACAGAACGTAACTTTGCTCTTTTCAAATACTAGAGCAATCTTTACATCTTTTGTGTTGCTAAGTGGGCAATTAAGCAAATGGAGAGCGGAAAAATAGCAAACCTTTTGAACCAGGAAGGATGCAAATTTGAGTTAGGATATATGGTTTAAGTTTTACAATGTGTTAGGTTATATGACACGGTATTTAGATCTTAAGAATTATCATGCGCCAAAGGTTGGCGGCACCATTTAACTCCATGAAGAGAGACGATCGGAAGAGTCGGGAGGCTTTTCGGGACCTCAGCTGCGAGCGGAGAGTGAGCGTTTAAAACTTTTTTTCTTGTACTGTCAGCCGGGCTGAAAGGGACTGGAGGGGGGTGTTTGTTCCCAATAACCCCCCCTTGGACTAAAAGCGGCACTAAAAGCGGCACTCGGAAATGCCTCGTTGAGAGGAATCGGAAACTTTTAATCCGGATGGTCTTTAACAAGGGAAAGTACTTTGCGGCTTGCTTGCAATTATGTCTCTAGGTCTGGCTGAAACAGTTTCTTTTTTGCTTTTTAACCGCTTTCTCCCTCGGGCTCTGAGTTTGGGCGGAAAATGGCTTCTCTTTGTCCCCGACTGACTATGACCTATGGAAAATTACCAGTGTCTCTTTGTGATTTGGACTTCCTCTAATTATTGATGAAGAATTTTCTCTTTTTGGATTTGTGTTTTCCTTTCTGGATTGCCTTCGTTATTATACCTATGGAGTTGGAAAAGTGTTTCTCTGTTGGCTTCTGAATTTTGCAGCTGTACAACTTTGAGGACTTTGGACTCCTGATCTGCCTTACCAGCCCCACCCTAAAAATGCCATTTTACTGGCACGGATATCAACAGTTAAACATGGCACAAGAAGCAACGCTCGCAAGCCTTGAACAAAGAATGACTGCCCTTGAAACTGTTATACAAAATTTGGTATCAGAAATTAAGGCTCAGAGGGCAGAAAATGTCAACTTTAAAAAGGAACTATTGGACACTCGAAAACAAGTGCTTGAGAATACACAGAAGAATGAAGAATTGAAAGGGGGGCTGGAGGGGGCTACGGGAGAGATTAAAAATGTTTCTAATGAGGTTGTGGAAATAAATGCGCATGTGACTAGGATTGATTTGGAAAGGATGACATATTTTTTGAGATTCCAGAATGTTTCTGAGATGGATGGTGAATGTCTCCCTGATCTTATGAGTACAATTATTGCAGACTATTTACATAAACCCAAAGATGAGATCAGAGGGGACATTGACCTAGTCTACAGAATAAATTCTGCATATGCTAGGATGAATGAAGTACCCAGAGAGATACATGTAAAATTTGTTAGAAGGTCAACCAGAGAGGAAATCTTGAAGGTGCAAAGAGGGAGTCCTATGATTTACCAACAAAAGGAGATTACCATCTTGAAGCAGATTCCAAGAAAAATTAGAGATGCAAGACGGAAATTTTCCTTCTTGTCTAAAACATTGTTTGATCATGGGATCTGGTTCAAGTGGGTGATACCCGAAGGGATGCTGGTGTTCTGGGAAGGAGGTAGAGTAAAGATTAAAACAGTTGCTGAGGCGGAAGCCTTTCTTAAAAAACATTCCTCTGTCCTGGGAGAAGATCCAGGGGGGGCAGGGGGAGCCATGGCCCCGCCCGCTGGGGGCCCGGGGGAGAAGGGGGAAGATACAATTGCCAAGAGACTTAGATCTAAAAAATAACTTTGCCCTTGTTTTTCTTTTGAGTAATATTGTATGATATTTGTAATCTGGATTTTTGCAATTGACTGACAGTATATAACTGAAAAATTTAGGAATATGTACTTCCTCCCAGCTTGTAGTGTTATGTGAAATGTTTCTTTTTTTTCTTTTTAATAATGTAATTTGAGGTTCCGGAGGAGCCGACGACTTTGACGTGACCACTCTCAAAATTTCTATGTAACCCTTACCCTACCCCACAAAAAATGTAAACTCAATAAAACTTTTTCAATATAAAAAAAAAAAATACATGCCAGCAGCTGTGCCCATATTGGGTTTCTATCTTACACTCCCCCTCCTTCTTCCCTTACTTCCTCTTTCCATCTCTTGTAGCAATGTTTCAGCAATATTTGAAATAGCTAGGAAAGTTTAAGAACAGAGAAGTACACCCCCTCATCTTGCACAACATGTTCAGGGGTCAGTAAGCAAACCTTCCCTGGGAGGTCAAGGCTGACCAAGGATAAAGGATAAGGAATTGGGGTCCCCTGACCCCCTCTGCCACAGGTAGGTAGAGAGATAGAGTGAGGAATACAATAGGTAGGTAGGTAGAGGGATAGAGGGAGAAATACATTAGGTAGGTAGGTGGGTAGAGGGATAGAGGGAGAAATACAGTAGGTAGGTAGGTAGAGGGATAAAGAGGGAGAGGAAGAAATACAGTAGATAGGTAGGTAGGTAGGTAGGTAGGTAGGTAGGTAGAGGGATAGAGAGGAAGAAATACGGTAGGTAGGTAGGTAGGTAGGTAGGTAGGTAGGTAGGTAGGGAGGTAGGGAGGTAGGGAGGGAGGGAGGGAGGTAGGTAGGTAGAGTGAGGAATACAGTAGGTAGGTAGGTAGGGGGATAGAGAGGGAGAGGGAGAAATACAGTAGGTAGGTAGGTAGAGGGATAGAGAGATTGAGGAATACAGTAGTAGGTAGACGGATAGAGAGAGGGAGAGGTACAGTAGATAGGTAGGTACGTAGGTAGAGGGATAGAGAGGAAGAAATACAGTAGGTAGGTAGGTAGGTAGGTAGGTAGATAGAGTGAGGAATACAGTAGCTAGGTAGGTAGGGGGATGGAGAGGGAGAGGGAGAAATACAGTAGGTAGGTAGATAGATAGAGGGATAGAGAGGGAGAAATAAAGTAGGTAGGTAGGGGGACAGAGGGACAAATAGGTAGGTAGGTAGAGAAATAGAGTGAGGAATCCAGAAGGTAGGTAGGTAGGTAGGTAGGTAGGTAGGTAGGTAGGTAGGTAGGTAGGTAGGTAGGTAGGTAGGTAGGTAGAGGGATAGAAAGAGAAATACAGTAGGTAGGTAGTTAGGGGGATAGAGAGGAAGAAAAACAGTACGTAGGTAGGTAGGTAGGTAGGTAGGTAGGTAGGTAGGTAGGTAGAGGGCTAGAGGGAGAAATACAGTAGGTAGGTAGGTAGGTGGAGGGATAGAGGGAGAAATAGATTAGGTAGGTAGGTAGGTAGAAGGATAGAGGGAGAAATACAGTAGGTAGGTAGGTAGGTAGAGGGATAGAGGGAGAAATACAGTAGGTAGGTAGGTAGAGGGATAGAGAGGGAGAAATATAGTAGGTAGGTAGGGCGGTAGAGGGATAGAGGGAGAAATACAGTAGGTAGGTAGGTAGGTAGGTAGAGGGATAGAGGGAGAAATACAGTAGGTAGGTAGGTAGAAAGATAGAGGGAGAAATACAGTAGGTAGGTAGGTAGGGGGATAGAGAGGGAGAGGGAGAAATACAGTAGGTAGGTAGGTAGGTAGGTAGGTAGAGGGATAGAGGGAGAAATAGAATAGGTAGGTAGGTAGAGGGATAGAGGGAGAAATACAGTAGGTAAGTAGCTAGGTAGAGGGATAGAGGGAGAAAGACAGTAGGTAGGTAGGTAGGTAGGTAGGTAGGTAGGTAGGTAGGTAGGTAGGTAGGTAGGTAGGTAGGTAGGTAGGTAGATAAATAGAGTGAGGAATACAGTAGGTAGGTAGGTAGGTAGGTAGGTAGGTAGGTAGGTAGGTAGGTAGGTAAAGGGAAAGAGGGATAGAGGGAGAAATACAGTAGGTAGGTAGGTAGGGGGATAGAGATCAAGAGTGAGAAATACAGTAGGTAGGTAGGTAGGTAGGTAGGTAGGTAGGTAGGTAGAGGGAGGAATACAGTAGGTAGGTAGGTAGGTAGGTAGGTAGGTAGGTAGGTAGGTAGGTAGAGGGATAGAGGGAGAAATAATGTAGGTAGGTAGGTAGGTAGAGGGATAGAGGGAGAAATACAGTATGTTGGTAGGTAGGGGGATAGAGAGCGAGAGGGAGAAATACAGTAGGTAGGTAGGTAGGTAGAGGGATAGAGGGAGAAATACAGTAGGTAGGTAGGTAGGGGGATAGAGGGAGAAATACAGTAAGTAGGTAGGTAGGGGGATAGAGAAGGAGAAATACAGTAGGAAGGTAGGGAGGTAGGTAGAGTGAGGAATACAGTAGGTAGGTAGGTAGGGGGATAGAGAGGAAGAAAAAACAGTAGGTAGGTAGGTAGGTAGGTGGAGGGATAGAGGGAGAAATAGATTAGGTAGGTAGGTAGGTAGAAGGATAGAGGGAGAAATACAGTAGGTAGGTAGGTAGGTAGAGGGATAGAGGGAGAAATACAGTAGGTAGGTAGGTAGGTAGAGGGATAGAGAGGGAGAAATATAGTAGGTAGGTAGGGCGGTAGAGGGATAGAGGGAGAAATACAGTAGGTAGGTAGGTAGGTAGGTAGGTAGGTAGAGGGATAGAGGGAGAAATACAGTAGGTAGGTAGGTAGAAAGATAGAGGGAGAAATACAGTAGGTAGGTAGGTAGGGGGATAGAGAGGGAGAGGGAGAAATACAGTAGGTAGGTAGGTAGGTAGAGGGATAGAGGGAGAAATACAGTATGTAGGTAGGTAGGGGGATAGAGAGCGAGAGGGAGAAATACAGTAGGTAGGTAGGTAGGTAGAGGGATAGAGGGAGAAATACAGTAGGTAGGTAGGTAGAGGGATAGAGGGAGAAATACAGTAGGTAGGTAGGTAGGGGGATAGAGGGAGAAATACAGTAAGTAGGTAGGTAGGGGGATAGAGAAGGAGAAATACAGTAGGAACGTAGGGAGGTAGGTAGAGTGAGGAATACAGTAGGTAGGTAGGTAGGTAGGTAGGTAGGTGGAGGGATAGAGGGAGAAATAGATTAGGTAGGTAGGTAGGTAGAAGGATAGAGGGAGAAATACAGTAGGTAGGTAGGTAGGTAGAGGGATAGAGGGAGAAATACAGTAGGTAGGTAGGTAGAGGGATAGAGAGGGAGAAATATAGTAGGTAGGTAGGGCGGTAGAGGGATAGAGGGAGAAATACAGTAGGTAGGTAGGTAGGTAGGTAGATAGAGGGATAGAGGGAGAAATACAGTAGGTAGGTAGGTAGAAAGATAGAGGGAGAAATACAGTAGGTAGGTAGGTAGGGGGATAGAGAGGGAGAAATACAGTAGGTAGGTAGGTAGGTAGGTAGGTAGAGGGATAGAGGGAAAAATAGAGTAGGTAGGTAGGTAGAGGGATAGAGGGAGAAATACAGTAGGTAAGTAGCTAGGTAGAGGGATAGAGCGAGAAAGACAGTAGGTAGGTAGGTAGGGGGATAGAGAGCGAGAGGGAGAAATACAGTAGGTAGGTAGGTGGGTAGGTAGGTAGGTAGGTAGGTAGAGGGATAGAGGGAGGAATACAGTAGGTAGGTAGGTAGGTAGGTAGGTAGGTAGGTAGGTAGGTAGGTAGGTAGGTAGAGGGATAGAGAGAGTGAGGAATACATTAGGTAGGTAGGTAGGTAGGTAGGTAGGTAGGTAGGTAGGTAGGTAGGTAGGTAGGTAGGTAGGTAGGTAGGTAGGTGGATAGAGAGGGAGAGGGAGAAATACAGTAGGTAGATAGGTAGGTAGAGGGATAGAGGGAGAAATACAGTAGGTAGGTAGGGGGATAGAGAGAGTGAGGAATACAGTAGGTAGGTAGGTAGAGGGATAGAGAGAGTGAGGAATACATTAGCTAGGTAGGTAGGTAGGTAGGTAGGTAGGTAGGTAGGTAGGTAGGTAGGTAGGTAGGTAGGTAGGTGGATAGAGAGGGAGACGGAGAAATACAGTAGGTAGATAGGTAGGTAGAGGGATAGAGGGAGAAATACAGTAGGTAGGTCGGTAGAGAGATAAAGTGTGGAATACAGTAGGTAGGTAGGTAGAGGGATAGAGGGAGAAATACAGTAGGTAGGTAGGTAGGTATGGGGATAGAGGGAGAAATACAGTAAGTAGGTAGGTAGGGGGATAGAGAAGGAGAAATACAGTAGGGAGGTAGGGAGGTAGGTAGAGTGAGGAATGCAGTAGGTAGGTAGGTAGTGGGATAGAGAGGGAGAGGGAGAAATACAGTAGGTAGGTAGGTAAGGCGTTTGAGAGAGAGGGAGAAATACAGTAGGTAGGTAGGTAGAGATATAGAGTGAGGAATACAGTAGGTAGGTAGGTAGAGGGATAGAGGGAGAAATACATTAGGTAGGTAGGTGGGTAGAGGAATAGAGGGAGAAATACAGTAGGTAGGTAGGTAGAGGGATAGAGAGGGAGAGGAAGAAATACAGTAGATAGGTAGGTAGGTAGGTAGGTAGGTAGAGGGATAGAGAGGAAGAAATACTGTAGGTAGGTAGGTAGGTAGGTAGGTAGGTAGGTAGGTAGGTAGGTAGGTAGGTAGGTGGATAGAGAGGGAGAGGGAGAAATACAGTAGGTAGATAGGTAGGTAGAGGGATAGAGGGAGAAATACAGTAAGTAGGTAGGTAGGGGAATAGAGAAGGAGAAATACAGTAGGAAGGTAGGGAGGTAGGTAGAGTGAGGAATGCAGTAGGTAGGTAGGTAGTGGGATAGAGAGGGAGAGGGAGAAATACAGTAGGTAGGTAGGTAAGGCGTTTGAGAGAGAGGGAGAAATACAGTAGGTAGGTAGGTAGAGATATAGAGTGAGGAATACAGTAGGTAGGTAGGTAGAGGGATAGAGGGAGAAATACATTAGGTAGGTAGGTGGGTAGAGGAATAGAGGGAGAAATACAGTAGGTAGGTAGGTAGAGGGATAGAGAGGGAGAGGAAGAAATACAGTAGATAGGTAGGTAGGTAGGTAGGTAGAGGGATAGAGAGGAAGAAATACTGTAGGTAGGTAGGTAGGTAGGTAGGTAGGTAGGTAGGTAGGTAGGTAGGTAGGTGGATAGAGAGGGAGAGGGAGAAATACAGTAGGTAGATAGGTAGGTAGAGGGATAGAGGGAGAAATACAGTACGTAGGTCGGTAGAGCGATAGAGTGAGGAATACAGTAGGTAGGTAGGTAGAGGGATAGAGGGAGAAATACATTAGGTAGGTAGGTGGGTAGAGGAATAGAGGGAGTAATACAGTAGGTAGGTAGGTAGAGGGATAGAGAGGGAGAGGAAGAAATACAGTAGATAAGTAGGTAGGTAGGTAGGTAGGTAGGTAGAGGGATAGAGAGGAGAAATACAGTAGGTAGGTAGGTAGGTAGGTAGGTAGGTAGGTAGGTAGGTAGGTAGGTAGGTAAAGGGATAGAGGGATAGAGGGAGAAATACAGTGAGTAGGTAGGTAGGGGGATAGAGAGCAAGAGGGAGAAATACAGTAGGTAGGTAGGTAGGTAGGTAGGTAGGTAGGTAGGTAGGTAGGTAGGTAGGTAGGTAGGTAGGTAGGTAGGTAGGTAGGAAGGTAGGTAGGTAGGTAGGTAGGTAGAGGGATAGAGGGAGGAATACAGTAGGTAGGTAGGTAGGTAGGTAGGTAGGTAGGTAGGTAGGTAGGTAGGTAGGTAGGTAGGTAGGCCGGCCGGTCGGTCGGTCGGTCGGTAGGTAGGTAGGTAGGTAGGTAGGTAGGTAGGTAGGTAGGTAGGTAGAGGGATAGAGGGAGAAATACAGTAGGTAGGTAGGTAGAGGGATAGAGGGAGAAATACATTAGGTAGTTAGGTAGGTAGAGGGATAGAGGGAGAAATACAGTAGGTAGTTAGGTAGGTAGAAGGATAGAGGGAGAAATACAGTAGGTAGGTAGGTAGGTAGAGGGATAGAGGGAGAAATACAGTAGGTAGGTTGGTAGAGGGATAGAGAGGGAGAAATATAGTAGGTAGGTAGGGCGGTAGAAGGATAGAGGGAGAAATACAGTAGGTAGGTAGGTAGGTAGAGGGATAGAGGGAGGAATACAGTAGGTAGGTAGGTAGGTAGGTAGGTAGGTAGGTAGGTAGGTAGGTAGGTAGGTAGGTAGGTAGGTCGAGGGATAGAGGGAGAAATAATGTAGGTAGGTAGGTAGGTAGAGGGATAGAGGGAGAAATACAGTATGTAGGTAGGTAGGGGAATAGAGAGCGAGATGGAGAAATACAGTAGGTAGGTAGGTAGAGGGATAGAGGGAGAAATACATAGGTAGGTAGGTAGGTAGGTAGGTAGGTAGGTAGGTAGGTAGGTAGGTAGGTAGGTAGGTAGGTAGGCCGGTCGGTCGGTAGGTAGGTAGGTAGGTAGGTAGGTAGGTAGAGGGATAGAGGGAGAAATACAGTAGGTAGGTAGGTAGAGGGATAGAGGGAGAAATACATTAGGTAGTTAGGTAGGTAGAGGGATAGAGGGAGAAATACAGTAGGTAGTTAGGTAGGTAGAAGGATAGAGGGAGAAATACAGTAGGTAGGTAGGTAGAGGGATAGAGGGAGAAATACAGTAGGTAGGTAGGTAGAGGGATAGAGAGGGAGAAATATAGTAGATAGGTAGGGCGGTAGAGGGATAGAGGGAGAAATACAGTAGGTAGGTAGGTAGGTAGGTAAGTAGAGGGATAGAGGGAGAAATACAGTAGGTAGGTAGGTAGAAAGATACAGGGAGAAATACAGTAGGTAGGTAGGTAGGGGGATAGAGAGGGAGAGGGAGAAATACAGTAAGTAGGTAGGTAGGTAGGTAGAGGGATAGAGGGAGAAATAGAGTAGGTAGGTAGGTAGAGGGATAGAGGGAGAAATACAGTAGGTAAGTAGCTAGGTAGAGGGATAGAGGGAGAAAGACAGTAGGTAGGTAGGTAGGTAGGTAGGTAGATAAATAGAGTGAGGAATACAGTAGGTAGGTAGGTAGGTAGGTAGGTAGGTAGGTAGGTAGGTAGGTAGGTAGGTAGGTAGGTAGGTAGGTAGGTAGAGGGATAGAGGGAGAAATACAGTAGGTAGGTAGGTAGAGGGATAGAGGGAGAAATACATTAGGTAGTTAGGTAGGTAGAGGGATAGAGGGAGAAATACAGTAGGTAGTTAGGTAGGTAGAAGGATAGAGGGAGAAATACAGTAGGTAGGTAGGTAGGTAGAGGGATAGAGGGAGAAATACAGTAGGTAGGTAGGTAGAGGGATAGAGAGGGAGAAATTTTAGTAGGTAGGTAGGGCGGTAGAGGGATAGAGGGAGAAATACAGTAGGTAGGTAGGTAGGTAGGTAGGTAGGTAGGTAGAGGGATAGAGGGAGAAATACAGTAGGTAGGTAGGTAGAAAGATAGAGGGAGAAATACAGTAGGTAGGTAGGTAGGGGGATAGAGAGGGAGAGGGAGAAATACAGTAGGTAGGTAGGTAGGTAGGTAGAGGGATAGAGGGAGAAATACAGTAGGTAAGTAGCTAGGTAGAGGGATAGAGGGAGAAAGACAGTAGGTAGGTAGGTAGATAAATAGAGTGAGGAATACAGTAGGTAGGTAGGTAGGTAGGTAGGTAGGTAGGTAGGTAGGTAGGTAGGTAGGTAGGTAAAGGGAAAGAGGGATAGAGGGAGAAATACAGTAGGTAGGTAGGTAGGGGGATAGAGAGCAAGAGGGAGAAATACAGTAGGTAGGTAGGTAGGTAGGTAGGTAGGTAGGTAGGTAGGTAGGTCGGTAGGTAGGTAGGTAGGTAGAGGGATAGAGGGAGAAATACAGTAGGTAGGTATGTAGAGGGATAGAGGGAGAAATACATTAGGTAGTTAGGTAGGTAGAGGGATAGAGGGAGAAATGCAGTAGGTAGGTATGTAGGTAGAGGGATAGAGAGGGAGAGGAAGAAATACAGTAGATAGGTAGGTAGGTAGATAGATTGAGGAATACAGTAGCTAGATAGGTAGGGGGATAGAGAGGGAGAGGGAGAAATACAGTAGGTAGGTAGGTAAGGTGATAGATAGACAGGGAGAAATACAGTAGGTAGGTAGGTAGAGAGATAGAGGGAGAAATACAGTAGGTAGGTAGGGAGAGGGCTAGAGAGATTGAGGAATACAGTAGGAAGGTAGAGGGATAGAGAGAGGGAGAGGCACAGTAGATAGGTAGGTAGGTAGAGGGATAGAGAGGGAGAGGGAGAAATACAGTAGGTAGGTAGGTAAGGGGATAGAGAGAGGGGGGGAAATACAGTAGGTAGGTAGGTAGAGAGATAGAGTGAGGAATACAGTAGGTAGGTAGGTAGAGGGCTAGAGAGAAAGAAGGAAAAATACAGTAGGTAGGTACGTAGGTAGAGGGATAGAGAGGAAGAGGGAGAAATACAGTAGGTAGGTAGGTAGGTAGGTAGGTAGGTAGGTAGGTAGGTAGGTAGGTAGGTAGGTAGGAAGGAAGGTAGGTAGGTAGACGGATAGAGAGGGAGAGGGAGAAAGACAGTAGGTAGGTAGGTAGGTAGGTAGAGGGATAGAGGGAGAAATAGAGTAGGTAGGTAGGTAGAGGGATAGAGGGAGAAATACAGTAGGTAAGTAGCTAGGTAGAGGGATAGAGGGAGAAAGACAGTAGGTAGGTAGGTAGGTAGGTAGGTAGGTAGGTAGGTAGGTAGGTAGGTAGAGGGATAGAGGGAGTAATACAGTAGGTAGGTAGGTAGAGGGATAGAGGGAGAAATACATTAGGTAGTTAGGTAGGTAGAGGGATAGAGGGAGAAATACAGTAGGTAGTTAGGTAGGTAGAAGGATAGAGAGAGAAATACAGTAGGTAGGTAGGTAGGTAGAGGGATAGAGGGAGAAATACAGTAGGTAGGTAGGTCGAGGGATAGAGAGGGAGAAATATAGTAGGTAGGTAAGGCGGTAGAGGGATAGAGGGAGAAATACAGTAGGTAGGTAGGTAGGTAGGTAGGTAGGTAGAGGGATAGAGGGAGAAATACAGTAGGTAGGTAGGTAGAAAGATAGAGGGAGAAATACAGTAGGTAGGTAGGTAGGGGGATAGAGAGGGAGAGGGAGAAATACAGTAGATAGGTAGGTAGGTAGATAGAGTGAGGAATACAGTAGCTAGATAGGTAGGGGGATAGAGAGGGAGAGGGAGAAATACAGTAGGTAGGTAGGTAAGGTGATAGATAGACAGGGAGAAATACAGTAGGTAGGTAGGTAGAGAGATAGAGGGAGAAATACAGTAGGTAGGTAGGGAGAGGGATAGAGAGATTGAGGAATACAGTAGGTAGGTAGAGGGATAGAGAGAGGGAGAGGCACAGTAGATAGGTAGGTAGGTAGAGGGATAGAGAGGGAGAGGGAGAAATACAGTAGATAGGTAGGTAGGTAGAGTGAGGAATACAGTAGCTAGGTAGTTGGGGGATAGAGAGGGAGAGGGAGAAATACAGTAGGTAGGTAGGTAAGGGGATAGAGAGAGGGGGGGAAATACAGTAGGTAGGTAGGTAGAGGGCTAGAGAGAAAGAAGGAAAAATACAGTAGGTAGGTACGTAGGTAGAGGGATAGAGAGGAACAGGGAGAAATACAGTAGGTAGGTAGGTAGGTAGGTAGGTAGGTAGGTAGGTAGGTAGGTAGGTAGGTAGGTAGGTAGGTAGGAAGGTAGGTAGGTAGGTAGGTAGGTAGGTAGGTAGGTAGGTAGGTAGGTAGGTAGGTTGGGGGATAGAGAGGGAGAGGGAGAAATACAGTAGGTAGGTAGGTAGGTAGGTAGGTAGGTAGGTAGGTAGGTAGGTAGGTAGGTAGAGGGATAGAGGGAGAAATACAGTAGGTAGGTAGGTAGGGGGATAGAGGGAGAAATACAGTAAGTAGGTAGGTAGGGGGATAGAGAAGGAGAAATACAGTAGGAAGGTAGGGAGGTAGGTAGAGTGAGGAATACAGTAGGTAGGTAGGTAGGGGGATAGAGAGGAAGAAAAACAGTAGGTAGGTAGGTAGGTAGGTGGAGGGATAGAGGGAGAAATAGATTAGGTAGGTAGGTAGGTAGAAGGATAGAGGGAAAAATACAGTAGGTAGGTAGGTAGGTAGAGGGATAGAGGGAGAAATACAGTAGGTAGGTAGGTAGAGGGATAGAGAGGGAGAAATATAGTAGGTAGGTAGGGCGGTAGAGGGATAGAGGGAGAAATACAGTAGGTAGGTAGGTAGGTAGGTAGGTAGGTAGGTAGGTAGGTAGGTAGAGGGATAGAGGGAGAAATACAGTAGGTAGGTAGGTAGAAAGATAGAGGGAGAAATACAGTAGGTAGGTAGGTAGGGGGATAGAGAGGGAGAGGGAGAAATACAGTAGGTAGGTAGGTAGGTAGGTAGAGGGATAGAGGGAGAAATAGAGTAGGTAGGTAGGTAGAGGGATAGAGGGAGAAATACAGTAGGTAAGTAGCTAGGTAGAGGGATAGAGGGAGAAAGACAGTAGGTAGGTAGGTAGGTAGATAAATAGAGTGAGGAATACAGTAGGTAGGTAGGTAGGTAGGTAGGTAGGTAGGTAGGTAGGTAGGTAGGTAGGTAGGTAGGTAGGTAGGTAAAGGGATAGAGGGATAGAGGGAGAAATGCAGTAGGTAGGTAGGGGGATAGAGAGCGAGAGGGAGAAATACAGTAGGTAGGTAGGTAGGTAGGTAGGTAGGTAGGTAGGTAGGTAGGTAGAGGGATAGAGGGAGGAATACAGTAGGTAGGTAGGTAGGTAGGTAGGTAGGTAGGTAGAGGGATAGAGAGAGTGAGGAATACATTAGGTAGGTAGGTAGGTAGGTAGGTAGGTAGGTAGGTAGGTAGGTAGGTAGGTAGGTGGATAGAGAGAGTGAGGAATACAGTAGGTAGGTAGGTAGAGGGATAGAGAGAGTGAGGAATACATTAGCTAGGTAGGTAGGTAGGTAGGTATGTAGGTAGGTAGGTAGGTAGGTAGGTGGATAGAGAGGGAGACGGAGAAATACAGTAGGTAGATAGGTAGGTAGAGGGATAGAGGGAGAAATACAGTAGGTAGGTCGGTAGAGAGATAAAGTGAGGAATACAGTAGACAGGTAGGTAGAGGGATAGAGGGAGAAATACAGTAGGTAGGTAGGTAGGTAGGAGGATAGAGGGAGAAATACAGTAAGTAGGTAGGTAGGGGGATAGAGAAGGAGAAATACAGTAGGAAGGTAGGGAGGGAGGTAGAGTGAGGAATACAGTAGGTAGGTAGGTAGTGGGATAGAGAGGGAGAGGGAGAAATACAGTAGGTAGGTAGGTAAGGGGTTTGAGAGAGAGGGAGAAATACAGTAGGTAGGTAGGTAGAGATATAGAGTGAGGAATACAGTAGGTAGGTAGGTAGAGGGATAGAGGGAGAAATACATTAGGTAGGTAGGTGGGTAGAGGAATAGAGGGAGAAATACAGTAGGTAGGTAGGTAGAGGGATAGAGAGGGAGAGGAAGAAATACAGTAGATAGGTAGGTAGGTAGGTAGGTAGGTAGGTAGGTAGGTAGAGGGATAGAGAGGAAGAAATACTGTAGGTAGGTAGGTAGGTAGGTAGGTAGGTAGGTAGGTAGGTAGGTAGGTAGGTGGATAGAGAGGGAGAGGGAGAAATACAGTAGGTAGATAGGTAGGTAGAGGGATAGAGGGAGAAATACAGTACGTAGGTCGGTAGAGAGATAGAGTGAGGAATACAGTAGGTAGGTAGTTAGAGGGATAGAGGGAGAAATACATTAGGTAGGTAGGTGGGTAGAGGAATAGAGGGAGAAATACAGTAGGTAGGTAGGTAGAGGGATAGAGAGGTAGAGGAAGAAATACAGTAGATAGGTAGGTAGGTAGGTAGGTAGAGGGATAGAGAGGAAGAAATACAGTAGGTAGGTAGGTAGGTAGGTAGGTAGGTAGGTAGGTAGGTAGGTAGGTAGGTAGGTAGGTAAAGGGATAGAGGGATAGAGGGAGAAATACAGTGAGTAGGTAGGTATGGGGATAGAGAGCAAGAGGGAGAAATACAGTAGGTAGGTAGGTACGTAGGTAGGTAGGTAGGTAGGTAGGTAGGTAGGTAGGTAGGTAGGTAGGTAGGTAGGTAGGTAGGTAGGAAGGAAGGTAGATAGGTAGGTAGGTAGGTAGGTAGGTAGGTAGGTAGAGGGATAGAGGGAGGAATACAGTAGGTAGGTAGGTAGGTAGGTAGGTAGGTAGGTAGGTAGGTAGGTAGGTAGGTAGGTAGGTAGAGGGATAGAGGGAGAAATAATGTAGGTAGGTAGGTAGGTAGAGGGATAGAGGGAGAAATACAGTATGTAGGTAGGTAGGGGGATAGAGAGCGAGAGGGAGAAATACAGTAGGTAGGTAGGTAGGTAGGTAGAGGGATAGAGGGAGAAATAGAGTAGGTAGGTAGGTAGAGGGATAGAGGGAGAAATACAGTAGGTAGGTAGGTAGAGGGATAGAGGGAGAAATACATTAGGTAGTTAGGTAGGTAGAGGGATAGAGGGAGAAATACAGTAGGTAGGTAGGTAGGTAGAGGGATAGAGAGGGAGAGGAAGAAATACAGTAGATAGGTAGGTAGGTAGATAGAGTGAGGAATACAGTAGCTAGATAGGTAGGGGGATAGAGAGGGAGAGGGAGAAATACAGTAGGTAGGTAGGTAAGGTGATAGATAGACAGGGAGAAATACAGTAGGTAGGTAGGTAGAGAGATAGAGGGAGAAATACAGTAGGTAGGTAGGTAGAGGGATAGAGAGATTGAGGAATACAGTAGGTAGGTAGAGGGATAGAGAGAGGGAGAGGCACAGTAGATAGGTAGGTAGGTAGAGGGATAGAGAGGGAGAGGGAGAAATATAGTAGATAGGTAGGTAGGTAGAGTGAGGAATACAGTAGCTAGGTAGTTGGGGGATAGAGAGGGAGAGGGAGAAATACAGTAGGTAGGTAGGTAAGGGGATAGAGAGAGAGGGGGAAATACAGTAGGTAGGTAGGTAGAGAGATAGAGTGAGGAATACAGTAGGTAGGTAGGTAGAGGGATAGAGAGCGAGAGGGAGAAATACAGTAGGTAGGTAGGTAGGTAGGTAGAGGGATAGAGGGAGAAATAGAGTAGGTAGGTAGGTAGAGGGATAGAGGGAGAAATACAGTAGGTAGGTAGGTAGAGGGATAGAGGGAGAAATACATTAGGTAGTTAGGTAGGTAGAGGGATAGAGGGAGAAATACAGTAGGTAGGTAGGTAGGTAGAGGGATAGAGAGGGAGAGGAAGAAATACAGTAGATAGGTAGGTAGGTAGATAGAGTGAGGAATACAGTAGCTAGATAGGTAGGGGGATAGAGAGGGAGAGGGAGAAATACAGTAGGTAGGTAGGTAAGGTGATAGATAGACAGGGAGAAATACAGTAGGTAGGTAGGTAGAGAGATAGAGGGAGAAATACAGTAGGTAGGTAGGTAGAGGGATAGAGAGATTGAGGAATACAGTAGGTAGGTAGAGGGATAGAGAGAGGGAGAGGCACAGTAGATAGGTAGGTAGGTAGAGGGATAGAGAGGGAGAGGGAGAAATATAGTAGATAGGTAGGTAGGTAGAGTGAGGAATACAGTAGCTAGGTAGTTGGGGGATAGAGAGGGAGAGGGAGAAATACAGTAGGTAGGTAGGTAAGGGGATAGAGAGAGAGGGGGAAATACAGTAGGTAGGTAGGTAGAGAGATAGAGTGAGGAATACAGTAGGTAGGTAGGTAGAGGGATAGAGAGGAAGAGGGAGAAATACAGTAGGTAGGTAGGTAGGTAGGTAGGTAGGTAGGTAGGTAGGTAGGTAGGTAGGTAGGTAGGTAGGTAGGTAGGTAGAGGGATAGAGGGAGAAATACAGTAGGTAGGTAGGTAGGGGGATAGAGGGAGAAATACAGTAAGTAGGTAGGTAGGGCGATAGAGAAGGAGAAATACAGTAGGAAGGTAGGGAGGTAGGTAGAGTGAGGAATACAGTAGGTAGGTAGGTAGGGGGATAGAGAGGAAGAAAAACAGAGGGTAGGTAGGTAGGTAGGTGGAGGGATAGAGGGAGAAATAGATTAGGTAGGTAGGTAGGTAGGTAGAAGGATAGAGGGAGAAATACAGTAGGTAGGTAGGTAGGTAGGTAGGTAGGTAGGTAGGTAGGTAGGTAGGTAGGTAGGTAGGTAGGTAGGTAGGTAGAGGGTTAGAGGGAGAAATACAGTAGGTAGGGAGGTAGAGGGATAGAGAGGGAGAAATAAAGTAGGTAGGTAGGGCGGTAGAGGGATAGAGGGAGAAATAGATTAGGTAGGTAGGTAGAAGGATAGAGGGAGAAATACAGTAGGTAGGTAGGTAGGTAGGTAGGTAGGTAGGTAGGTAGGTAGGTAGAGGGTTAGAGGGAGAAATACAGTAGGTAGGTAGGTAGAGGGATAGAGGGAGAAATACAGTAGGTAGGTAGGTAGGTAGGTAGAGGGATAGAGGGCGAAATACAGTAGGTAGGTAGGTAGAAAGATAGAGGGAGAAATACAGTAGGTAGGTAGGTAGGGGGATAGAGAGGGAGAGGGAGAAATACAGTAGGTCGATAGGTAGGTAGGTAGAGGGATAGAGGGAGAAATAGAGTAGGTAGGTAGGTAGAGGGATAGAGGGAGAAATACAGTAGGTAAGTAGCTAGGTAGAGGGATAGAGGGAGAAAGACAGTAGGTAGGTAGGTAGGTAGGTAGGTAGGTAGGTAGGTAGGTAGGTAGGTAGGTAGGTAGGTAAAGGGATAGAGGGATAGAGGGAGAAATACAGTAGGTAGGTAGGTAGGGGGATAGAGAGCGAGAGGGAGAAATACAGTAGGTAGGTAGGTAGGTAGGTAGGTAGGTAGGTAGGTAGGTAGGTAGGTAGGTAGGTAGGTAGAGGGATAGAGGGAGAAATAATGTAGGTAGGTAGGTAGAGGGATAGAGGGAGAAATACATTAGGTAGTTAGGTAGGTAGAGGGATAGAGGGAGAAATACAGTAGGTAGGTAGGTAGGTAGGTAGAGAGATAGAGTGAGGAATACAGTAGGTAGGTAGGTAGAGGGACAGAGAGAAAGAAGGAAAAATACAGTAGGTAGGTAGGTAGGTAGGTAGGTAGGTAGGTAGGTAGGTAGGTAGGTAGGAAGGTAGGTAGGTAGGTAGGTAGGTAGGTAGGTTGGGGGATAGAGAGGGAGAGGGAGAAATACAGTAGGAAGGTAGGGAGGTAGGTAGAGTGAGGAATACAGTAGGTAGGTAGGTAGGTAGGTAGGTAGGTAGGTAGGTAGGTAGGGGGACAGAGAGGGAGAGGGAGAAATACAGTAGGTAGGTAGGTAGAGATATAGAGTGAGGAATACAGTAGGTAGGTAGGTAGGGGAAAAGAGACGGAGAGGGAGAAATACAGTAGGTAGGTAGGTAGAGGGATAGAGAGAGTGAGGAATACATTAGGTAGGTAGGTAGGTAGGTAGGTAGGTAGGTAGGTAGGTAGGTAGGTAGGTAGGTAGGTAGGTAGGTAGGTAGGTAGGAAGGTAGGTAGGTAGGTAGGTAGTTAGGTAGGTAGGTAGGTAGGTAGGTGGATAGAGAGGGAGAGGGAGAAATACAGTAGGTAGATAGGTAGGTAGAGGGATAGAGGGAGAAATACAGTAGGTAGGTAGGGGGATAGAGAGAGTGAGGAATACAGTAGGTAGGTAGAGGGACAGAGAGAGTGAGGAATACATTAGGTAGGTAGGTAGGTAGGTAGGTAGGTAGGTAGGTAGGTAGGTAGGTAGGTAGGTAGGTAGGTAGGTAGGTAGGTAGGTGGATAGAGAGGGAGAGGGAGAAATACAGTAGGTAGATAGGTAGGTAGAGGGAAAAGAGGGAGAAATACAGTAGGTAGGTCGGTAGAGAGATAAAGTGAGGAATACAGTAGGTAGGTAGCTAGAGGGATAGAGGGAGAAATACAGTAGGTAGGTAGGTAGGTAGGTAGGTAGGGGGATAGAGGGAGAAATACAGTAAGTAGGTAGGTAGGGGGATAGAGAAGGAGAAATACTGTAGGAAGGTAGGGAGGTACGTAGAGTGAGGAATACAGTTGGTAGGTAGGTAGTGGGATAGAGAGGGAGAGGGAGAAATACAGTAGGTAGGTAGGTAAGGGGTTTGAGAGAGAGGGAGAAATACAGTAGGTAGGTAGGTAGAGATATAGAGTGAGGAATACAGTAGGTAGGTAGGTAGAGGAATAGAGGGAGAAATACATTAGGTAGGTAGGTGGGTAGAGGAATAGAGGGAGAAATACAGTAGGTAGGTAGGTAGAGGGATAGAGAGGGAGAGGAAGAAATACAGTAGATAGGTAGGTAGGTAGATAGAGTGAGGAATACAGTAGCTAGATAGGTAGGGGGATAGAGAGGGAGAGGGAGAAATAAAGTAGGTAGGTAGGTAAGGTGATAGATAGAGAGGGAGAAATACAGTAGGTAGGTAGGTAGAGAGATAGAGGGAGAAATACAGTAGGTAGGTAGGTAGGTAGAGGGATAGAGAGATTGAGGAATACAGTAGGTAGGTAGAGGGATAGAGAGAGGGAGAGGCACAGTAGATAGGTAGGTAGTTAGAGGGATAGAGAGGGAGAGGGAGAAATACAGTAGATAGGTAGGTAGGTAGAATGAGGAATACAGTAGCTAGGTAGTTGGGGGATAGAGAGGGAGAGGGAGAAATACAGTAGGTAGATAGGTAGGTAGAGGGATAGAGGGAGAAATACAGTAGGTAGGTAGGGGGATAGAGAGAGTGAGGAATACAGTAGGTAGGTAGAGGGACAGAGAGAGTGAGGAATACATTAGGTAGGTAGGTAGGTAGGTAGGTAGGTAGGTAGGTAGGTAGGTAGGTAGGTAGGTAGGTAGGTAGGTAGGTAGGTGGATAGAGAGGGAGAGGGAGAAATACAGTAGGTAGATAGGTAGGTAGAGGGAAAAGAGGGAGAAATACAGTAGGTAGGTCGGTAGAGAGATAAAGTGAGGAATACAGTAGGTAGGTAGCTAGAGGGATAGAGGGAGAAATACAGTAGGTAGGTAGGTAGGTAGGTAGGTAGGTAGGGGGATAGAGGGAGAAATACAGTAAGTAGGTAGGTAGGGCAATAGAGAAGGAGAAATACTGTAGGAAGGTAGGGAGGTACGTAGAGTGAGGAATACAGTTGGTAGGTAGGTAGTGGGATAGAGAGGGAGAGGGAGAAATACAGTAGGTAGGTAGGTAAGGGGTTTGAGAGAGAGGGAGAAATACAGTAGGTAGGTAGGTAGAGATATAGAGTGAGGAATACAGTAGGTAGGTAGGTAGAGGAATAGAGGGAGAAATACATTAGGTAGGTAGGTGGGTAGAGGAATAGAGGGAGAAATACAGTAGGTAGGTAGGTAGAGGGATAGAGAGGGAGAGGAAGAAATACAGTAGATAGGTAGGTAGGTAGATAGAGTGAGGAATACAGTAGCTAGATAGGTAGGGGGATAGAGAGGGAGAGGGAGAAATAAAGTAGGTAGGTAGGTAAGGTGATAGATAGAGAGGGAGAAATACAGTAGGTAGGTAGGTAGAGAGATAGAGGGAGAAATACAGTAGGTAGGTAGGTAGGTAGAGGGATAGAGAGATTGAGGAATACAGTAGGTAGGTAGAGGGATAGAGAGAGGGAGAGGCACAGTAGATAGGTAGGTAGTTAGAGGGATAGAGAGGGAGAGGGAGAAATACAGTAGATAGGTAGGTAGGTAGAATGAGGAATACAGTAGCTAGGTAGTTGGGGGATAGAGAGGGAGAGGGAGAAATACAGTAGGTAGGTAGGTAAGGGGATAGAGAGAGAGGGGGAAATACAGTAGGTAGGTAGGTAGAGAGATAGAGTGAGGAATACAGTAGGTAGGTAGGTAGAGGGATAGAGAGAAAGAAGGAAAAATACAGTAGGTAGGTAGGTAGGTAGAGAGATAGAGAGGAAGAGGGAGAAATACAGTAGGTAGGTAGGTAGGTAGGTAGGTAGGTAGGTAGGTAGGTAGGTAGGTAGGTAGGTAGGTAGGTAGGTAGGTAGGTAGGTAGGTAGGTAGGTAGGTAGGTAGGTTGGGGGATAGAGAGGGAGAGGGAGAAATACAGAAGGTAGGTAGGTAGGTAGGTAGGTAGGTAGGTAGGTAGGTAGGTAGGTAGGTAGGTGGATAGAGAGGGAGAGGGAGAAATGCAGTAGGTAGATAGGTAGGTAGAGGGATAGAGGGAGAAATACAGTACGTAGGTCGGTAGAGAGATAGAGTGAGGAATACAGTAGGTAGGTAGGTAGAGGGATAGAGGGAGAAATACATTAGGTAGGTAGGTGGGTAGAGGAATAGAGGGAGAAATACAGTAGGTAGGTAGGTAGAGGGATAGAGAGGGAGAGGAAGAAATACAGTAGATAGGTAGGTAGGTAGGTAGGTAGAGGGATAGAGAGGAAGAAATACAGTAGGTAGGTAGGTAGGTAGGTAGGTAGGTAGGTAGGTAGGTAGGTAGGTAGGTAGGTAGGTAGAGTGAGGAATACAGTAGCTAGATAGGTAGGGGGATAGAGAGGGAGAGGGAGAAATACAGTAGGTAGGTAGGTAGGGGGATAGAGAGTGAGAAGGAAAAATACAGTAGGTAGGTAGGTAGGTAGGTAGAGGGATAGAGAGGAAGAGCGAGAAATACAGTAGGTAGGTAGGTAGGTAGGTAGGTAGGTAGGTAGGTAGGTAGGTAGGTAGGTAGGTAGGAAGGTAGGTAGGTAGGTAGGTAGGTAGGTAGGTAGGTAGGTGGATAGAGAGGGTGAGGGAGAAATACAGTAGGTAGATAGGTAGGTAGAGGGATAGAGGGAGAAATACAGTAGGTAGGTAGGGGGATAGAGAGAGTGAGGAATACAGTAGGTAGGTAGAGGGACAGAGAGAGTGAGGAATACATTAGGTAGGTAGGTAGGTAGGTAGGTAGGTAGGTAGGTAGGTAGGTAGGTAGGTAGGTAGGTAGGTGGATAGAGAGGGAGAGGGAGAAATACAGTAGGTAGATAGGTAGGTAGAGGGAAAAGAGGGAGAAATACAGTAGGTAGGTCGGTAGAGAGATAAAGTGAGGAATACAGTAGGTAGGTAGGTAGAGGGATAGAGGGAGAAATACAGTAGGTAGGTAGGTAGGTAGGTAGGGGGATAGAGGGAGAAATACAGTAAGTAGGTAGGTAGGGGGATAGAGAAGGAGAAATACAGTAGGAAGGTAGGGAGGTACGTAGAGTGAGGAATACAGTAGGTAGGTAGGTAGTGGGATAGAGAGGGAGAGGGAGAAATACAGTAGGTAGGTAGGTAAGGGGTTTGAGAGAGAGGGAGAAATACAGTAGGTAGGTAGGTAGAGATATAGAGTGAGGAATACAGTAGGTAGGTAGGTAGAGGGATAGAGGGAGAAATACATTAGGTAGGTAGGTGGGTAGAGGAATAGAGGGAGAAATACAGTAGGTAGGTAGGTAGAGGGATAGAGAGGGAGAGGAAGAAATACAGTAGATAGGTAGGTAGGTAGATAGAGTGAGGAATACAGTAGCTAGATAGGTAGGGGGATAGAGAGGGAGAGGGAGAAATAAAGTAGGTAGGTAGGTAAGGTGATAGATAGAGAGGGAGAAATACAGTAGGTAGGTAGGTAGAGAGATAGAGGGAGAAATACAGTAGGTAGGTAGGTAGAGGGATAGAGAGATTGAGGAATACAGTAGGTAGGTAGAGGGATAGAGAGAGGGAGAGGCACAGTAGATAGGTAGGTAGTTAGAGGGATAGAGAGGGAGAGGGAGAAATACAGTAGATAGGTAGGTAGGTAGAATGAGGAATACAGTAGCTAGGTAGTTGGGGGATAGAGAGGGAGAGGGAGAAATACAGTAGGTAGGTAGGTAAGGGGATAGAGAGAGAGGGGGAAATACAGTAGGTAGGTATGTAGAGAGATAGAGTGAGGAATACAGTAGGTAGGTAGGTATAGGGATAGAGAGAAAGAAGGAAAAATACAGTAGGTAGGTAGGTAGGTAGAGAGATAGAGAGGAAGAGGGAGAAATACAGTAGGTAGGTAGGTAGGTAGGTAGGTAGGTAGGTAGGTAGGTAGGTAGGTAGCTAGGTAGGTAGGTAGGTAGGTAGGTAGGTTGGGGGATAGAGAGGGAGAGGGAGAAATACAGAAGGTAGGTAGGTAGGTAGGTAGGTAGGTAGGTAGGTAGGTAGGTAGGTAGGTAGGTAGGTAGGTGGATAGAGAGGGAGAGGGAGAAATGCAGTAGGTAGATAGGTAGGTAGAGGGATAGAGGGAGAAATACAGTACGTAGGTCGGTAGAGAGATAGAGTGAGGAATACAGTAGGTAGGTAGGTAGAGGGATAGAGGGAGAAATACATTAGGTAGGTAGGTGGGTAGAGGAATAGAGGGAGAAATACAGTAGGTAGGTAGGTAGAGGGATAGAGAGGGAGAGGAAGAAATACAGTAGATAGGTAGGTAGGTAGGTAGGTAGGTAGAGGGATAGAGAGGAAGAAATACAGTAGGTAGGTAGGTAGGTAGGTAGGTAGGTAGGTAGGTAGGTAGGTAGGTAGGTAGGTAGAGTGAGGAATACAGTAGCTAGATAGGTAGGGGGATAGAGAGGGAGAGGGAGAAATACAGTAGGTAGGTAGGTAGGGGGATAGAGAGTGAGAAGGAAAAATACAGTAGGTAGGTAGGTAGGTAGGTAGAGGGATAGAGAGGAAGAGGGAGAAATACAGTAGGTAGGTAGGTAGGTAGGTAGGTAGGTAGGTAGGTAGGTAGGTAGGTAGTTAGGAAGGTAGGTAGGTAGGTAGGTAGGTCGGTAGGTAGGTAGGTTGGGGGATAGAGAGGGAGAGGGAGAAATACAGTAGGTAGGTAGGTAGAGATATAGAGTGAGGAATACAGTAGGTAGGTAGGTAGGGGGATAGAGATGGAGAGGGAGAAATACAGTAGGTAGGTAGGAAGAGGTATAGAGAGAGTGAGGAATACATTAGGTAGGTAGGTAGGTAGGTAGGTAGGTAGGTAGGTAGGTAGGTAGGTAGGTAGGTAGGTAGGTGGATAGAGAGGGAGAGGGAGAAATACAGTAGGTAGATAGGTAGGTAGAGGGATAGAGGGAGAAATACGGTAGGTAGGTAGGGGGATAGAGAGAGTGAGGAATACAGTAGGTAGGTAGGTAGAGGGATAGAGAGAGTGAGGAATACATTAGGTAGGTAGGTAGGTAGGTAGGTAGGTAGGTAGGTAGGTAGGTAGGTAGGTGGATAGAGAGGGAGAGGGAGAAATGCAGTAGGTAGATAGGTAGGTAGAGGGATAGAGGGAGAAATACAGTACGTAGGTCGGTAGAGATATAGAGTGAGGAATACAGTAGGTAGGTAGGTAGAGGGATAGAGGGAGAAATACATTAGGTAGGTAGGTGGGTAGAGGAATAGAGGGAGAAATACAGTAGGTAGGTAGGTAGGTAGAGGGATAGAGAGGGAGAGGAAGAAATACAGTAGATAGGTAGGTAGGTAGGTAGGTAGAGGGATAGAGAGGAAGAAATACAGTAGGTAGGTAGGTAGGTAGGTAGGTAGGTAGGTAGGTAGGTAGGTAGGTAGGTAGGTAGGTAGAGTGAGGAATACAGTAGCTAGATAGGTAGGCGGATAGAGAGGGAGAGGGAGAAATACAGTAGGTAGGTCGGTAGAGATATAGAGTGAGGAATACAGTAGGTAGGTAGGTAGAGGGATAGAGGGAGAAATACATTAGGTAGGTAGGTGGGTAGAGGAATAGAGGGAGAAATACAGTAGGTAGGTAGGTAGGTAGAGGGATAGAGAGGGAGAGGAAGAAATACAGTAGATAGGTAGGTAGGTAGGTAGGTAGGTAGGTAGGTAGGTAGGTAGGTAGGTAGGTAGAGTGAGGAATACAGTAGCTAGATAGGTAGGGGGATAGAGAGGGAGAGGGAGAAATACAGTAGGTAGGTAGGTAGGGGGATAGAGAGTGAGAAGGAAAAATACAGTAGGTAGGTAGGTAGGTAGAGGGATAGAGAGGAAGAGCGAGAAATACAGTAGGTAGGTAGGTAGGTAGGTAGGTAGGTAGGTAGGTAGGTAGGTAGGTAGGTAGGTAGGTAGGTAGGTAGGTAGGAAGGAAGGTAGGTAGGTAGGTAGGTAGGTAGGTAGGTAGGTAGGTTGGGGGATAGAGAGGGAGAGGGAGAAATACAGTAGGTAGGTAGGTAGGTAGGTAGGTAGGTAGGTAGGTAGGTAGGTAGGTAGGTAGGTAGGTAGAGGGATAGAGGGAGAAATACAGTAGGTAGGTAGGTAGGGGGATAGAGGGAGAAATACAGTAAGTAGGTAGGTAGGGGGATAGAGAAGGAGAAATACAGTAGGGGTTCCGCTTCCGGTTGCAGTTGCTGCCGGCAGGTTTTTTTCAAGCCTGCCATCCCACCCCCCCGTGGAGGCGTTTTTTATACCATCAAAGCGTCTCGGAACTCCAAGTTCTCAATGAACTTGCGAGGGAGTTTTTGCTGCCAGGGAGGGGCCCACTTGCGAAGCCCCCAGAGGGTTAGTTTCCTCTGAGGAGCGAGTAAGGAGAGGCCCCACCCTCCATAGGCTGCGATCTTCTCCAGAAGGGTGTGGAGCCCGTGCTAATTAGCACGGCGAAGCAAACTGCTTTTACCTTTATATCTACATTCCAAGATACTTCGTACTTCAAAGGAAACTTCTTGGCATCTCATCGCAAACGCAAGTAATTAAACTTGGTGATTTCACCAGAAAACAGTAGATTTCAGACACAGCTTTTAGAATGAAGGAACCAAGATGGCGTTAATTACCAGGTGAGACGAAACGAAAGCTAAACTATTAACTATTAACTGACTTGTGGATTGTAGTCTCTGTGTAACCTCTGGAGTTCGAGGCGAAGGGGGAGCAGAGCTATAAAGTTAAACGCATTACATGATTTATTGTCTAATTTTGACATTTTGAAGAGAACTCTCTTTGGGAAAGTTTAAAAACATGGCAACGGAACAAGCTGGTGCAGTAACTCCTCAGGATTTTAAAGAATTAATGAACTTTTTGGCTAATGAGAATAAAGAGATTAAGAGAATGGTTCAGGATAAATTAGAACAATCGGATAAAAATATGCAAGCTGTGGCTAAGGGTCTGTCTGAAATTATGATTAAAATTGATAACAAAATTGAGGACCTGGCCTTAGGAGTGGAAGCCAAAGCAAAGGAAACGGACCTGAAATTTGTGGAAATGGAAGGGAACATGCGCAGGATAGATAATGAGATTATTATGATACAATTTCGTTCCATGGAGTATGCGATCAGGCTGAGGGGATCAGAGAAAAACCTAAAGAAGACCTAAGAAAAGTTTGCGCCGATGCTTTAGCTAAATTATTAAGAGTTGCTCCTGATGAAATTTCTGATAAGATGGATAAAATCTACAGAGTAAATTCACGTATAGCTTTACAAAGACAATTGCCAAGAGATGTTGTGATATATTTTACTGAGAGAAATTACAGAAATGATATTATACAGAAGTCTTTCTACTCCTCTATTCACGTAGACGAACATCGGATTAGTGTTTTCAAGGAGTTGCCTCCGGCAATGTTAAAATTCAGAAGGGATTTTGGATTTTTGGTAGTGGAGCTGAAGAAAAGAGAGATACAGTATAGGTGGGATGCACCAATGGGTGTTATATTCAGATATGAAGGGGTGAGGTATCGTCTGAATACTATAGACAAGGCAAGAGAATTTTACCATGAAATACTGATGGCAACTGCAGCGCCCCCACGTACATCTACACCTACATCAGCAGACCTGGAAGCTTTGGAGCAGAGGCTATTTGAGAAAGAGACAGAAGAACAGATACTGCAGACGCAAAAAGAGAGAGAAGCCCAGGGTGCTACAGGTGGATCTCAATTGGATTCTTCCCGGCTCCCTCTAAGTTCCTCTTTGGAGGAACCGTCTAAGACACTTATTGAAATGCCATTACTTGAGCCTGTGGAACAACGTGTTACTAGATCTACGACTAGACAATTGCTGGATTCTCAGAAGCAGGGGCAGCCACAAGGACAAGGTACCAAGAGGAACAAAGGCAAAGACAAGAAGGAAACTGAAGCTGTGGGAGGAGCAGAGCCGAAGACTAGTCTGGTGGAGAGAGATCTTCAGCAAATGCTCTCAATGTTTCAGACTAGGCCTAAAGATGTTTAAACTATTATCCTGGAATGTGAATGGATTGAACTCTCCACAAAAAAGGAGAAAAATATTTAATTATTTGAAGCAATTTAATAATGATGTGGTCTGCCTTCAAGAAACTCATATCAGGCTGCAAGATCAGAAGTATTTAATGAATCCAAGATTGGGAACACTTTATGCAGCCTCCAGTTTAGTAAAGAAAAATGGTGTGGTAATATATATTAACAAAAGATTTTCAGCTAAAATTATAGAGGCGGATGACAGTGGTAGATTTATAGCAATTGAACTTGATACAGATTTTGGTCCTATCTTGCTGGTAGGAATATATGCACCTAACCAACAACAAGAAAGCTTTTACAGGATGCTTCACTTAAAAATTTTGGATTGGAATTTTAAGAGTGTTTTAATTCCGGGTTGAGTTTCGGCTGTCGCAGACAGGCTTTTACGAGCTTGTCAATCCAGCGGCCTGTTAGAGGCGTTTTTATAAGATCGTAAATGTCTCGGATACTCATAAATCCTTAGGAATTTATGGGTGAACTCACGCTGTCGGGTTGAGCCTCTTGTGTAACTCTCCAGAAGGTATTACAGCCTCTGGGGAGCTGGCAAGAAGAGCCCCCCCTTTTCAGCGCTTTAGTTCCAGGCTGCTGAATTCCTTCGCTAAGAAATTAGCGGAGCAAGACAACCGTAATCAACTTTTTAGGATATGTTCCAGGCAATCCATCAAGAAGGACTATATTTCAAGCCTTCGTACTTCAAAGGAAACTAAACGCAAGTAATTAAAGTTTGTGAACTGTTTTAAGGTACACCTCTTAGAACAAAGGATTCAAGATGGCGTTAACTACCAGATGAATGAAACGAAACTCAGTTGCCTTGTCTAATTATTGATTTGTGGATTTTGGTCTCTGCTTAACCCCTGGCTGATAGCGGACAGCTGTAGGCGGAAAAGGGGGAGCAAGCTATAAAGCCAAATGCACTATCTGATTTATTGAGCATTAAGCTAAACGTATTACTTATTACTGACTTATTTTGATACTTTGAAGAGGTTTTTTTTCTCTCCCTGAAAACTTGGAAAGCTTAAAAGCAAGGCAATGGAACAAACTCGTGTAGTAACTCCCCAGGACTTTAAAGATTTGATGAATTTCATAGTTAATGAAAGCAGAGACCTCAAAAGAATGATCCAGGAGAAATATGACCAATTGGAAGAAAAAATGCTTGCAATGGCCAAGAGTCTGTCTGTAGTTATCATTAAAATTGATGGGAAAATCGAACAGCTGACCTCAGAGGTGGGAGTCAAAGCAAAGGAAACGGATTTGAAATTTGTGGAAATGGAGGGGAATATGCACAAATTGGACAAAGAGGTTATTATGTTACAATTTATGTTAATGGAAAACGCCATTAGACTGAGGGGAGTTATCAGAAAATCCTAGAGAAGACTTAAGAAAAGTTTCTGCCAATGCTTTGGCTATATTAGTAAAAATGGATCCTGGTGAAATTTATGCTAAGATTGATAAAATTTACAGAGCAAACTCACGTATAGCATTACAAAGGCAATTACCGAGAGATGTTGTGATATATTTTACTGAGAGAAACCTCAGAAATGATATTCTGCAGAAGTCTTTTCACTCCTCTCTCCACATAGCTGGAAAACGGATTGGTGTCTTTAAGGAACTTCCATCAACTATCCTGAAGCTCAGAAGGGATTTTGGTTTTTTGGTGGCGGAGCTGAAGAAAAGAGGGATACAGTACAGGTGGGATGCTCCAATGGGTGTTATATTTAGATATGAAGGGGCGAGGTATTGTTTGAATACTATAGACAAGGCAAGAGATTTTTATTATGAAATACTGAAGAAAAGTGCAACGCCCCCACGTATATCTATACCAACATTAGTAGATTTGGATGTTTCAGAGCAAGATATTGAGATGGAGCAGAATAATAATAACTTTGAATTTATTGAAAAATTAATGGGTTTTAATTTTTTAGCACGGGATAACATGGTTTAATTGTGTTTTAAAGTATATATTTTTGTATCTATTGTTTATATTGTTTTTAGTTCCTCCTGTGCACCGCCCCGGGTCCCTGTGGGGAGAGGGAGCGGTTAATAAATTCAAAATTCAAAGAAACAATTTGGAAAAGAGATGGAAGAACATACTCAGTTGGATTCCCCTGGGCTTTTTTTAAGCCCTACTCTGGAGGAAATGTCGAAGACTGCTATAGGGGGATCTGTTGGAATGCCAATATGTAAATCAGATGAGCAATGCGAAGCCAGGTCTAGCACCAGACAAATTCAGAAACCGCAGAAGCAGAGGAGGTCTCAATCTCGGCGAGTTAAGAAAGACAAAAGGATTAAAGGAAGAAGCAATTAGTCAACAGTTGGATGCCAGTTATTTGACTATCTAGATAAAAATATACAGATCTCTGCAATGCTGGTTCTCTTGGATGTGGAAAAGGCTTAGGGTTGAAAACTGGAACCGGAGCATTTGCAGTGGATCTGGTTGTTACCCTATCACGATTTTGGAACTTTATAATCCTGATGAAAAGTCACTCGGGGGTTACCTATGTATAGGTTTTTTTTTTTGTTATTTATGGGGGCAGCTGCTTAAACTGTTATTACAAACAGTTACGGATGGAATGGAAGGAGACCTGAAGAGTTGGACTTATGAACATTGACGCGGAAAGGATTAATATTATGTTAGTGTTCTGGGAAAAAACTTGGGCTGAACTTTGAAAGTTAAATGCTTAATTTGTATAGATATAGAACTCATGGGAGGATTTTTATAATATATTTTGCAGATGGTATTTAGATTTGAAGAAATTATTATTATGTATGGGTGTTTACCCCAACAGATTGTTGCCAGTTATTTAAGAGGGGATATGTGAGGGAGAATGTAAGGCAACTTATATTTTTCAATTGTCTATCTAGATAAATATATGTAGATCTCTGCAATGCTGGGGGGTTTTTTTGGAAGTGGAAAAGGCCTATGAGTGAATGAACCAGAATTCTCTAATCAAGACTTGAGGGGAAAAAATGAAACATGGGATTTGGATAAGGTTTATTATCTCTAATGTTATATATTTTAATCTTAGAAGTCTTGTTGAATATAATTTTGGATTTGAATCTCTTAAATGGCATAGCTATAAGGCAAAAGGGATATAGCACCAGAGCATTTGCAGTCGATCTGGTTGTTACGATATTGCGTTTTTGGTTTGGAATATCTGTTGGAAGAAGTTTATATTATATCTTATAGATGGTATCTTCATTCCAAGAAATTATCATCATCTATGTAATGAAGTAGAAATTTTCTTGCAATTTACTGTATCCTTCCTGTGATAGGGACATATGGTTTAAGTTTTATAAGTGTTAGGTTATATGACACGGTATTTAGATCTTAAGAATTATTTTCTATGTATTTTAATGTTTAACTATAAGGTTAAAGGTGTGGGTGTTTATGTTGAGTTTGTTATAAGGTTTCTAATGGATTGATTATATACAGAATAAATATCAGATTAGGAAGTACTATGTAGCTTTTAGGTAAGAATGCTTAGATTGATAGGTGAATAGAGTAAATAATATTTGGGATGCTGGGAATTATTAGAGTGGTGTATAGCGGAAGTCAGGGGGGTGGGTTTGAATGGGAGGTGGGGGAGGGTTAGGGTGGAGGGTGGGGTAATACATATGTATGATTAATTTAGAGAAGGGAATAATGGGATAGGGTTTTTTTTAAAGAGAAATTTATATTATGTTTTTTATATCTTTAATTAACTTAGAAGATGGTGTTAATGGGATATTGATATACTAAGAGAAACTTATATTGTGTCTGCTGGGAGGTGAGGGGGTATAATATCTGAATGAGAAACTCATTTTAAGATGGGGTGAGGGGGGTATAGTATTTGTATGTGATTTATATTATATGTTGGGGGGGGTAAAAAGGGGGAAAATCTGTGTGAATAAAACTTTTTCAATAAAAAAAAAAAGAGTGTTTTAATTATGGGAGATTGGAATGGTGTGATCTCTCCAAGGATAGACAAGAGAACAATGACTAAAGTCTCCACCCAATTACCACGGGGTTTTTTTGATTTTAAAAATGATTTGGAGTTAAAAGATGTTTGGAGGATACAACACCCAAAAGAGATGGACTTTTCTTTTTACTCAGAAAGGCACAAATCTTTTTCAAGGATTGATTTTTTTTTGTTAACACCGGATTTATTTCCTAAAGCTAAAAAAACTAAGATATTCCCCAGGACATTAACTGATCATAGCCCGGTGTGGTTAGAGATCGATCTAGGGAAGAGGTCAAGAAGGTCATGGAGAGTAAATGAAAATTTATTTAGATATGAAAAAAATATTGAAGAACTTAAAAAACATATGAAGGAATTTTTTAGTTTTAATATGAATAAAGGTACCCCTATTGAAATAGTATGGGATGCGAGTAAAGCTTATATGCGGGGGGTTTTGATACATATGAATTTTAAACATAAACAAAGTAGGCAGAAAAAAAGAACGGAATTGGAAAACGAAATTAAAAACAAGGAGCAGTTACTTATAGTAAATCCAGAAGATGTTTCACTCCAAATGGCGATAAAGCTGTTGAAAGATCAATTTCAAATGCTTATATCAGAACAAACAGCAACCAACTTACAATTTGCTAAACATAACACCTTTGCTAATGCGAATAAACCTGGTAGGTGGTTGGCCTACACCTTGAGAAAAAATACGAATAATAGAATTATTGACAGAATTGAATATGGAGGGAAAATGGTATATCAACAGGACGCGATTAAAAAATCATTTGTGGATTATTACACCAAGTTATATCTACAGGATAATATACAGAATAATTCAATAGATGACTTTTTGGAAGGAAAAAGGGTTACCAAAATAAATGTGCTCCAAAAGGCAAATCTGGAACGCTTGATAACTGCAGAGGAGATTGCTTTAGCTATAAATCAACTTAAATTAGCTAAGGCTCCAGGGACTGATGGATTGACGGCAGTCTACTATAAAACTTTACAATTGGAAATGATTGAATATCTTACACAGTTATTTTGTAATATACAGCAAGGGGGTAAAATACCTTCTTCATGGGAAGCGGCTTTTATATCATTGATACCTAAGGACAAAGACGGCCCTAAGAAACCAGAGGATTACAGACCGATATCTCTTCTAAATACGGATTATAAAATATATGCTAAAGTACTTGCCAACAGATTGATGCCAGTTATCCAAGAGGTTATTCACTATGACCAAGCAGGATTTATTGAAGGGAGACATATGAAGGAGAATGTAAGACAAATTATAGATTTAATTGACTATCTTGATAAGAATAAGCAGATCTCTGCAGTGCTGGTCTTTTTGGACGCGGAGAAGGCCTTCGATCGAGTGAACTGGAACTTTCTAACCAAGACTTTGGAAAAGATGGATATGGGACCACGAATGAGACAAGCGATTGGTGCAATTTATCAGCAGCAATATGCACAACTTATTATTAATGGAAGTTTGACTACAACTTTTGAAATACAAAAAGGTACAAGACAAGGGTGCCCATTATCTCCATTGTTATTTATCTTAACCCTGGAAGTCTTGTTGAATACAATTCGGGACTCTAACATTTTAAGTGGTATAATTATTAGGCAAAAAGAATACAGAACTAGGGCATTTGCCGATGATCTGGTTGTTACCCTCTCACATCCTATGAACTCAGTAATTCAGATGAAAAATATCATAGTAGAATTTGGTGTGGTGTCTGGGTTTAAACTGAATCAAGGCAAAACGAAAATGATGGTTAAAAATATGTCAGAGACTCAGAGGAAGTCACTTGAAAGCTTGGCAGGTTTTGAAATAGTTTCTAAAGTTAAATATTTAGGAATACAAATTGCAGAAATAAATACAAAACTTTTTTCAAATAATTATGAAGTGTTGTGGCAACAGATACAGAAGGATCTTCAAGCTTGGAATAAGCTACAACTATCTCTGCTTGGAAGGATTTCAGCAATTAAAATGAATATTCTACCTAGATTCATTTTTTTATTTCAGATGATACCGGTGCTTAAATCAGATAAAATCTTGTCAGATTGGCAAGCAACATTAAATAAATTTGTTTGGAAGGAGAAAAAGCCGAGAGTAAAGATGAAGATTATGCAAGATACTCGTGAAAGAGGTGGCCTTAGACTCCCAAACCTCCGATTGTATTATGAAGCGGCGGCATTGACGTGCGTGGCAGATTGGTTTGGGAAAACAAAATCTGAACTATTGAATATAGAAGGTCATGATCTTGTGTTGGGTTGGCATGCATATCTGTTTTATGAAGAAAAGGTGGATAAAGTATTTAACAATCATGTTCTCCGAAGTGCCCTGATGAGAATTTGGAGGAAGCACCGGCCTAATTGGGATTATAAAATACCGCTTTGGTTGGATCTTGCAGACACCATGTGGATTACAAATACTAAGTCACTCGGGGGGTGTTTATATAAAGATGTGCTTACTTTTGACAGGGGCGAATGGCAGATGAAAACTTTGGAACAACTGTTGGAGGCAGGAATTACTTTAAATTGGTTACACTACACACAGTTACAGAAGAGATGGAAAGAAGATCGCAGGATTGGTTTTATGGAGAAAGAAGTGGAGTTGATCAAGCAGATAAAAGAGACTGGCCCAAAACATGTTAAAAGAATATATAATGTACCGTTAGAAAGGGATTCAGAAAGCGAGTTGGTTAAGGATTGTATGATTAAATGGGCTCAGAATTTTGATGAACCCGTTATGTTGGATACGTGGGAAAAAATATGGGTTCAAAATATTAAATTTACACAGTCACAAAGTTTAAGGGAGAATTTTTATAAAATGTTTTATAGATGGTATTTGGATCCTAAGAAATTATCATGTATGTATCCTAATTTTCAACCTAAATGCTGGAGATGCGGGTGTTTAGATGCTACTTTCTTCCATGTATGGTGGACTTGCAATAAGGTCAAAGCTTTTTGGATAAAAATATGGTGGGTTATGCAAAACGTATTTAAGAAAAGATTAGAATTTACCCCGCAAATGTTTTTATTGGGCATAACTAAGGATTTTCGTAAAGGGGAAACAAAATTGTTTTTGTATATGGTTACAGCAGCAAGGTTGTTGATTGCTCAACATTGGAAGAAAGATTTTGTACCGACAATTGCTCAATGGATTCAAAAAGTGGCGGGGTTTGCGGAAATGGCAAAACTTTCAGCTTTCCTAAAAGACCAGAAGCAGGAGAGCTACACACAGGAATGGGCAAAATGGATTAATTATATACAGAATAAATATCAGACTGGGAAATATCATGTAGCTTTTAGGTAGGAATGTTTGGATTGATAGGTGAATAGATTAAACAATATCTGGGATGTTTGGAATGTTTAAAGTGGTGTACAGCGGAACTCAGGGGGGGTGGGATTGACTGGGAGGTGGGGGTGGGTTAGGGGGGAGGGTGGGGAAATATAAGTGGATAAGCAATATAGAGATGGGTATAATGGGATATGGTCATGTTATGATGCCGAATTAACTTAGAAAGGGTGTCAGGGAGAGATTGATGTATTTTATACTAAATTTATATCATGTTGGTCGGGGGTATAATACTCAATATTTGAATGAGAACTTTATTTTAAGATGGGGGGAGGTGAGGGGTATACTTTTTGTATGTGATTTTATATTATATGTCGGGGGGGGTAAAAGGGGGGAAAACTTGTCTGAATAAAACTTTTGCAATAAAAAAAAAAGGAAATGATGGAATATCTTACAGAGTTATTTTGTAATATACAACAAGGAGGTAAAATACCTTCCTCATGGGAAGCGGCTTTTATATCATTGATACCTAAGGACAAAGATGGCCCTATGAAACCAGAGGATTAAAGACCGATATCTCTTCTAAACACGGATTATAAAATATATGCTAAAGTACTTGCCAACAGATTGATGCCAGTTATCCAAGAGGTTATTCATGATGACCAAGCAGGATTTATTGAAGGGAGACACATGAAGGAGAATGTAAGACAAATTATAGATTTGATTGACTATCTTTTTTTTTATATTGAAAAAGTTTTATTGGTTTTACATTTTTTCTATAGGGTAGGGTAAGGGATACAAAGAAATTTTGAGAGCATTCACGTCAGAGTCGTCGGCCCTTCCGAGACCTCAAAATACACAAAAAAAAACAAAAAAAAAACATTTTTCATAACACTACAAGGTAAAAGCAAGTACATATACCTAAATTCTCAATTCCATGCTGTCAGACATTTACAAAAAATCCAGAAAATATTATGCAAAATTGTTCAGGAAAATCAAGGCAAAGTTATTTTTTAGATCTAAGTCTCTTGGCTATTGTATCTTCTTTTTCTCCTCCCTGGCCCCGAGCGGGCGGGGCCGTGGCCCCCTCTGTCCCCCCTGGATCTTCCCCCAGGATAGAGGAATGTTTTTTAAGAAAGGCTTCCGCCTCAACAACTGTTTTAATCCTCACTCTTCCTCCTTCCCAGAACACCAGCATCCCTTCGGGTGTCACCCACTTGAACCAAATCCCATGATCAAATAAAATTTTAGACAAGAAGGAAAATTTCCGTCTTGCTTCTCGAATCTTTCTAGGAATCTGCTTCAAGATAGTGACCGTTTTTTGTTGGTAAATTAAGGGGTTCCCTCTCTGCGCCTTCAAAATTTCCTCTCTGGTTGACCTTCTAACAAATTTCACATGTATCTCTCTAGGCACTTCATTTATCCTGGCATATGCTGAGTTAATTCTATAGGCTAGGTCAATGTCCCCCCTGATCTCATCCTTAGGTTTTTGTAAATAGTCTGCTAAAATTGTGCTCATAAGATCAGGGAGGCATTCACCAGGTTGCTCAAAAACATTCTGAAATCTCAAAAAATATGTCATTCTTTCCATATCAATCCTAGACACATGCCCACTTGTTTCCTCAACCTCTTTAGTAACATTTTTAATCTCTCCCTTAACCCCCACCAACCCCCCTTCCAATTCTTCAGTCTTCTGTGTAATTTCCAGCGTTTGCTTCCTTATGTCCAATAGCTCCTTCTTGAAATTGATGTTTTCAGCCCTCTGGGCCTGAATTTCGTTTACCAAAGTTTGTATAACAGTTTCAAGAGAAGCCATCCGTTGTTCTAAACTTGCCAGTGCTGTTTCTTGAGCCATGATTAACTGTTAAAGTCAGTGCCACCAAAATGGCGTTTTCAGGGTGGGGTTGGTGAGACTAACCGGGAGCCAAAAGTTCAGATCAAGGTTGGAACGTTGTAAAGTTCAGGAACCAAGAGAGAGCCAATTTTCCAACTCAATAGTTATAATAACGAAGGTAATCCAGAAAGGAACCACAAATCCAACAGAAAAAAATTCTTCATTAATATCCAGAGAGAGTCCCACTTATAAAGAGACGCTGGGAATTTTCCATAGTTAAAATAGTCAGGCAGGGACAAAGAGAAGCCACTTTTCACCGCCCATCTCAGAGCCCAGAGGAGAGAATAGTAAAATAATTTTTTTTTTAACCAGCCAGACCTAGAAACAATGTTGCAAATAGCCGCATTCCACTTTCCCTTGTTAAAGACAGTCCGGATTTAAGATTTCCGCTTTCTCTTCCAGAGAAGCCATTTTTAAGTGCCGCTTAAGTCCGAGGGGGTTTTTTTGAAAACAAACACCCCCCTCCCAGTCCATTCAGCCTGGCTGGCAGCAAGGAAAAAAAGTCTTTTTTTAAACTCACTCTCCCTCGCAGCTGAAGCCTCGGCAGACCTTCCGATCTCTTCCGCTCAGCCCTCTTCATTAAAGTGAATGGCGCCGACAGCCGTTGGCGAAGGGAGAACCCCCCGCTGCATGTTCTCCTTCACCTAGGCCGCGGCAAAAGGGTCGCCTCCCCCACCGCCGTGAGGGGGGGCGTCCCTGCCGAGCCGGCCCTACGGGAGACCCCCAAAAAAGGGGCGTCTCGCCCCCGTGGGGGGGCAGAAGAAGCAACAAAACGGCGAGCGAGCGCTAGGCTCGCTCATCGCCGCAGGAGCCGGAACCGGAAGTGACTATCTTGATAAGAATAAGCAGATCTCGGCAGTGCTGGTTTTTTGGGACGCGGAGAAGGCCTTCGATCGAGTGAACTGGAACTTTCTAACCAAGACTTTGGAAAAGATGGATATGGGACCACGATTGAGACAAGCGATTGGTGCAATTTATCAGCAGCAATATGCGCAACTTATTATTAATGGAAGTTTGACTGCAACTTTTGAAATACAAAAAGGTACAAGGCAAGGGTGCCCACTATCTCCATTGTTATTTATTTTAACCCTGGAAGTCTTGTTGAATACAATTAGGGATTCTAACTCTTTAAGTGGTATAATTATTAGGCAAAAAGAATACAGTACTAGGGCATTTGCCGATGATCTGGTTGTTACCCTCTCACATCCTATGAACTCAGTAATCCAGATGAAAAACATCATAGCAGAATTTGGCATGGTGTCTGGGTTTAAACTGAATCAAGGCAAAACGAAAATGATGGTTAAAAATATGTCAGAGACTCAGAGGAAGTCACTTGAAAGCTTGGCAGGTTTTGAAACAGTTTCTAAAGTTAAATATTTAGGAATACAAATTGCAGAAATAAATACAAAACTCTTTTCAAATAATTATGAAGTGTTGTGGCAACAGATACAGAAGGATCTTCAAGCTTGGAATAAGCTACAACTATCTCTGCTTGGAAGGATTTCAGCAATTAAAATGAATATTCTACCTAGATTCATTTTTTTATTTCAGATGATACCGGTGCTTAAATCAGATAAAATCTTGTCAGAATGGCAAGCAACATTAAATAAATTTGTTTGGAAGGAGAAAAAGCCGAGAGTAAAGATGAAGATTATGCAAGATACTCGTGAAAGAGGTGGACTTAGACTCCCAAACCTTCGATTGTATTATGAAGCGGCGGTATTGATGTGTGTGGCAGATTGGTTTGGGAAAACAAAATCTGAATTATTGAATATAGAAGGTCATGATCTTGTGTTGGGTTGGCATGCATATCTGTTTTATGAAGAAAAGGTGGATAAAGTATTTAACAACCATGCTCTCCGAAGTGCCCTGATGAGAATTTGGAGGAAGCACCGGCCTAATTAGGATTATAAAATACCGCTTTGGTTGGATCTTGCAGACACCATGTGGATTACAAATACTAAGTCACTCGGGGGGTGTTTATATAAAGATGTGCTTACTTTTGACAGGGGCGAATGGCAGATGAAAACTTTGGAACAACTGTTGGAGGCAGGAATTACTTTAAATTGGTTACACTACACACAGTTACAGAAGAGATGGAAAGAAGATCGCAGGATTGGTTTTATGGATAAAGAAGTGGAGTTGATCAAGCAGATAAAAGAGACTGGCCCAAAACATGTTAAAAGAATATATAATGTACTGTTAGAAAGGGATTCAGAAAGTGAGTTGGTCAAGGATTGTATGATTAAATGGGCTCAGAATTTTGATGAACCCGTTATGTTGGATACGTGGGAAAAAATATGGGTTCAAAATATTAAATTTACACAGTCACAAAGTTTAAGGGAGAATTTTTATAAAATGTTTTATAGATGGTATTTGGATCCTAAGAAATTATCATGTATGTATCCTAATTTTCAACCTAAATGCTGGAGATGCGGGTGTTTAGATGCTACTTTCTTCCATGTATGGTGGACTTGCAATAAGGTCAAAGCTTTTGGGATAAAAATATGGTGGGTTATGCAAAACGTATTTAAGAAAAGATTAGAATTTACCCCGCAAATGTTTCTATTGGGCATAACTAAGGATTTTCGTAAAGGGGAAACAAAATTGTTTTTGTATATGGTTACAGCAGCTAGGTTGTTGATTGCTCAACATTGGAAGAAAGATTTTGTACCGACAATTGCTCAATGGATTCAAAAAGTGGCGGGGTTTGCGGAAATGGCAAAACTTTCAGCTTTCCTAAAAGACCAGAAGCAGGAGAGCTACACACAGGAATGGGCAAAATGGATTAATTATATACAGAATAAATATCAGACTGGGAAATACCATGTAGCCTTTAGGTAGGAATGTTTGGATTGATAGGTGAATAGATTAAACAATATCTGGGATGTTTGGAATGTTTAAGGTGGTGTACAGCGGAACTCAGGGGGGGTGGGATTGACTGGGAGGTGGGGGTGGGTTAGGGTGGAGGGTGGGGAAATATAAGTGGATAAGCAATATAGAGATGGGTATAATGGGATATGGTTATGTTATGATGTATATATGCTGAATTAACTTAGAAGAGGGTGTCAGGGAGAGATTGATGTATTTTACACTAAATTTATATCATGTTGGTTGGGGGTATAATACTCAATATTTGAATGAGAACTTTATTTTAAGACGGGGGGAGGTGAGGGGTATACTTTCTTTATGTGATTTTATATTATATGTCGGGGGGGGGTAAAAGGGGGGAAAACTTGTCTGAATAAAACTTTTGCAATAAAAAAAAAGAAATACAGTAGGAAGGTAGGGAGGTAGGTAGAGTGAGGAATACAGTAGGTAGGTAGGTAGGGGGATAGAGAGGAAGAAAAACAGTAGGTAGGTAGGTAGGTAGGTAGGTGGAGGGATAGAGGGAGAAATAGATTAGGTAGGTAGGTAGGTAGAAGGATAGAGGGAGAAATACAGTAGGTAGGTAGGTAGGTAGAGGGATAGAGGGAGAAATACAGTAGGTAGGTAGGTAGAGGGATAGAGAGGGAGAAATATAGTAGGTTGGTAGGTCGGTAGAGGGATAGAGGGAGAAATACAGTAGGTAGGTAGGTAGGTAGAGGGATAGAGGGCGAAATACAGTAGGTAGGTAGGTAGAAAGATAGAGGGAGAAATACAGTAGGTAGGTAGGTAGGGGGATAGAGAGGGAGAGGGAGAAATACAGTAGGTCGGTAGGTAGGTTAGTAGAGGGATAGAGGGAGAAATAGAGTAGGTAGGTAGGTAGAGGGATAGAGGGAGAAATACAGTAGGTAAGTAGCTAGGTAGATAAATAGAGTGAGGAATACAGTAGGTAGGTAGGTAGGTAGGTAGGTAGGTAGGTAGGTAGGTAGGTAGGTAAAGGGATAGAGGGATAGAGGGACAAATACAGTAGGTAGGTAGGTAGGGGGATAGAGAGCGAGAGGGAGAAATACAGTAGGTAGGTAGGTAGGTAGGTAGGTAGAGGGATAGAGGGAGGAATACAGTAGGTAGGTAGGTAGGTAGAAGGATAGAGGGAGAAATACAGTAGGTAGGTAGGTAGGTAGAGGGATAGAGGGAGAAATACAGTAGGTAGGTAGGTAGAGGGATAGAGAGGGAGAAATATAGTAGGTTGGTAGGGCGGTAGAGGGATAGAGGGAGAAATACAGTAGGTAGGTAGGTAGGTAGAGGGATAGAGGGCGAAATACAGTAGGTAGGTAGGTAGAAAGATAGAAGGAGAAATACAGTAGGTAGGTAGGTAGGGGGATAGAGAGGGAGAGGGAGAAATACAGTAGGTCGGTAGGTAGGTTAGTAGAGGGATAGAGGGAGAAATAGAGTAGGTAGGTAGGTAGAGGGATAGAGGGAGAAATACAGTAGGTAAGTAGCTAGGTAGATAAATAGAGTGAGGAATACAGTAGGTAGGTAGGTAGGTAGGTAGGTAGGTAGGTAGGTAGGTAGGTAGGTAGGTAGGTAGGTAGGTAGGTAGGTAGGTAAAGGGATAGAGGGATAGAGGGACAAATACAGTAGGTAGGTAGGTAGGGGGATAGAGAGCGAGAGGGAGAAATACAGTAGGTAGGTAGGTAGGTAGGTAGGTAGGTAGGTAGGTAGGTAGGTAGGTAGGTAGGTAGAGGGATAGAGGGAGAAATAATGTAGGTAGGTAGGTAGAGGGATAGAGGGAGAAATACAGTATGTAGGTAGGTAGCTGGATAGAGAGCGAGAGGGAGAAATACAGTAGGTAGGTAGGTAGGTAGAGGGATAGAGGGAGAAATAGAGTAGGTAGGTAGGTAGAGGGATAGAGGGAGAAATACAGTAGGTAGGTAGGTCGGTCGGTCGGTCGGTAGGTAGGTAGGTAGGTAGGTAGGTAGGTAGGTAGAGGGATAGAGAGGAAGAAATAGAGTAGGTAGGTAGGTAGGTAGGTAGGTAGGTAGGTAGGTAGGTAGAGTGAGGAATACAGTAGCTAGATAGGTAGGGGGATAGAGAGGGAGAGGGAGAAATACAGTAGGTAGGTAGGTAGGGGGATAGAGAGTGAGAGGGAGAAATACAGTAGGTAGGTATGTAGAGGGATAGAAAGATTGAGGAATACAGTAGGTAGGTAGACGGATAGAGAGAGGGAGAGGTACAGTAGATAGGTAGGGAGGGAGAGGGATAGAGAGGGAGAGGGAGAAATACAGTAGGTAGGTAGGTAGAGGGATAGAGGGAGAAATACATTAGGTAGTTAGGTAGGTAGAGGGATAGAGGGAGAAATACAGTAGGTAGGTAGGTAGGTAGAGGGATAGAGAGGGAGAGGAAGAAATACAGTAGATAGGTAGGTAGGTAGATAGAGTGAGGAATACAGTAGCTAGATAGGTAGGGGGATAGAGAGGGAGAGGGAGAAATAAAGTAGGTAGGTAGGTAAGGTGATAGATAGAGAGGGAGAAATACAGTAGGTAGGTAGGTAGAGAGATAGAGGGAGAAATACAGTAGGTAGGTAGGGAGGTAGAGGGATAGAGAGATTGAGGAATACAGTAGGTAGGTAGAGGGATAGAGAGAGGGAGAGGCACAGTAGATAGGTAGGTAGGTAGAGGGATAGAGAGGGAGAGGGAGAAATACAGTAGATAGGTAGGTAGGTAGAATGAGGAATACAGTAGCTAGGTAGTTGGGGGATAGAGAGGGAGAGGGAGAAATACAGTAGGTAAGTAGGTAAGGGGATAGAGAGAGAGGGGGAAATACAGTAGGTAGGTAGGTAGAGAGATAGAGTGAGGAATACAGTAGGTAGGTAGGTAGAGGGATAGAGAGAAAGAAGGAAAAATACAGTAGGTAGGTAGGTAGGTAGAGAGATAGAGAGGAAGAGGGAGAAATACAGTAGGTAGGTAGGTAAGTAGGTAGGTAGGTAGGTAGGTAGGTAGGTAGGTAGGTAGGTAGGTAGGTAGGTTGGGGGATAGAGAGGGAGAGGGAGAAATACAGTAGGTAGGTAGGTAGGTAGGTAGGTAGGTAGGTAGAGGGATAGAGGGAGAAATACAGTAGGTAGGTAGGTAGGGGGATAGAGGGAGAAATACAGTAAGTAGGTAGGTAGGGGGATAGAGAAGGAGAAATACAGTAGGAAGGTAGGGAGGTAGGTAGAGTGAGGAATACAGTAGGTAGGTAGGTAGGGGGATAGAGAGGGAGAGGGAGAAATACAGTAGGTAGGTAGGTAGAGATATAGAGTGAGGAATACAGTAGGTAGGTAGGTAGGGGGATAGAGATGGAGAGGGAGAAATACAGTAGGTAGGTAGGTAGAAGGATAGAGAGAGTGAGGAATACATTAGGTAGGTAGGTAGGTAGGTAGGTAGGTAGGTAGGTAGGTAGGTGGATAGAGAGGGAGCGGGAGAAATACAGTAGGTAGATAGGTAGGTAGAGGGATAGAGGGAGAAATACAGTAGGTAGGTAGGGGGATAGAGAGAGTGAGGAATACAGTAGGTAGGTAGGTAGAGGGATAGAGAGAGTGAGGAATACATTAGGTAGGTAGGTAGGTAGGTAGGTAGGTAGGTAGGTGGATAGAGAGGGAGAGGGAGAAATACAGTAGGTAGATAGGTAGGTAGAGGGATAGAGGGAGAAATACAGTAGGTAGGTCGGTAGAGAGATAGAGTGAGGAATACAGTAGGTAGGTAGGTAGAGGGATAGAGCGAGAAATACATTAGGTAGGTAGGTGGGTAGAGGAATAGAGGGAGAAATACAGTAGGTAGGTATGTAGAGGGATAGAGAGGAAGAAATACAGTAGGTAGGTAGGTAGGTAGGTAGGTAGGTAGGTAGGTAAAGGGATAGAGGGATAGAGGGACAAATACAGTAGGTAGGTAGGTAGGGGGATAGAGAGCGAGAGGGAGAAATACAGTAGGTAGGTAGGTAGGTAGGTAGGTAGAGGGATAGAGGGAGGAATACAGTAGGTAGGTAGGTAGGTAGAAGGATAGAGGGAGAAATACAGTAGGTAGGTAGGTAGGTAGAGGGATAGAGGGAGAAATACAGTAGGTAGGTAGGTAGAGGGATAGAGAGGGAGAAATATAGTAGGTTGGTAGGGCGGTAGAGGGATAGAGGGAGAAATACAGTAGGTAGGTAGGTAGGTAGAGGGATAGAGGGCGAAATACAGTAGGTAGGTAGGTAGAAAGATAGAAGGAGAAATACAGTAGGTAGGTAGGTAGGGGGATAGAGAGGGAGAGGGAGAAATACAGTAGGTCGGTAGGTAGGTTAGTAGAGGGATAGAGGGAGAAATAGAGTAGGTAGGTAGGTAGAGGGATAGAGGGAGAAATACAGTAGGTAAGTAGCTAGGTAGATAAATAGAGTGAGGAATACAGTAGGTAGGTAGGTAGGTAGGTAGGTAGGTAGGTAGGTAGGTAGGTAGGTAGGTAGGTAGGTAGGTAGGTAGGTAAAGGGATAGAGGGATAGAGGGACAAATACAGTAGGTAGGTAGGTAGGGGGATAGAGAGCGAGAGGGAGAAATACAGTAGGTAGGTAGGTAGGTAGGTAGGTAGGTAGGTAGGTAGGTAGGTAGGTAGGTAGAGGGATAGAGGGAGAAATAATGTAGGTAGGTAGGTAGAGGGATAGAGGGAGAAATACAGTATGTAGGTAGGTAGCTGGATAGAGAGCGAGAGGGAGAAATACAGTAGGTAGGTAGGTAGGTAGAGGGATAGAGGGAGAAATAGAGTAGGTAGGTAGGTAGAGGGATAGAGGGAGAAATACAGTAGGTAGGTAGGTCGGTCGGTCGGTCGGTAGGTAGGTAGGTAGGTAGGTAGGTAGGTAGAGGGATAGAGAGGAAGAAATAGAGTAGGTAGGTAGGTAGGTAGGTAGGTAGGTAGGTAGGTAGGTAGAGTGAGGAATACAGTAGCTAGATAGGTAGGGGGATAGAGAGGGAGAGGGAGAAATACAGTAGGTAGGTAGGTAGGGGGATAGAGAGTGAGAGGGAGAAATACAGTAGGTAGGTATGTAGAGGGATAGAAAGATTGAGGAATACAGTAGGTAGGTAGACGGATAGAGAGAGGGAGAGGTACAGTAGATAGGTAGGGAGGGAGAGGGATAGAGAGGGAGAGGGAGAAATACAGTAGGTAGGTAGGTAGAGGGATAGAGGGAGAAATACATTAGGTAGTTAGGTAGGTAGAGGGATAGAGGGAGAAATACAGTAGGTAGGTAGGTAGGTAGAGGGATAGAGAGGGAGAGGAAGAAATACAGTAGATAGGTAGGTAGGTAGATAGAGTGAGGAATACAGTAGCTAGATAGGTAGGGGGATAGAGAGGGAGAGGGAGAAATAAAGTAGGTAGGTAGGTAAGGTGATAGATAGAGAGGGAGAAATACAGTAGGTAGGTAGGTAGAGAGATAGAGGGAGAAATACAGTAGGTAGGTAGGGAGGTAGAGGGATAGAGAGATTGAGGAATACAGTAGGTAGGTAGAGGGATAGAGAGAGGGAGAGGCACAGTAGATAGGTAGGTAGGTAGAGGGATAGAGAGGGAGAGGGAGAAATACAGTAGATAGGTAGGTAGGTAGAATGAGGAATACAGTAGCTAGGTAGTTGGGGGATAGAGAGGGAGAGGGAGAAATACAGTAGGTAAGTAGGTAAGGGGATAGAGAGAGAGGGGGAAATACAGTAGGTAGGTAGGTAGAGAGATAGAGTGAGGAATACAGTAGGTAGGTAGGTAGAGGGATAGAGAGAAAGAAGGAAAAATACAGTAGGTAGGTAGGTAGGTAGAGAGATAGAGAGGAAGAGGGAGAAATACAGTAGGTAGGTAGGTAAGTAGGTAGGTAGGTAGGTAGGTAGGTAGGTAGGTAGGTAGGTAGGTTGGGGGATAGAGAGGGAGAGGGAGAAATACAGTAGGTAGGTAGGTAGGTAGGTAGGTAGGTAGGTAGAGGGATAGAGGGAGAAATACAGTAGGTAGGTAGGTAGGGGGATAGAGGGAGAAATACAGTAAGTAGGTAGGTAGGGGGATAGAGAAGGAGAAATACAGTAGGAAGGTAGGGAGGTAGGTAGAGTGAGGAATACAGTAGGTAGGTAGGTAGGGGGATAGAGAGGGAGAGGGAGAAATACAGTAGGTAGGTAGGTAGAGATATAGAGTGAGGAATACAGTAGGTAGGTAGGTAGGGGGATAGAGATGGAGAGGGAGAAATACAGTAGGTAGGTAGGTAGAAGGATAGAGAGAGTGAGGAATACATTAGGTAGGTAGGTAGGTAGGTAGGTAGGTAGGTAGGTAGGTAGGTAGGTGGATAGAGAGGGAGCGGGAGAAATACAGTAGGTAGATAGGTAGGTAGAGGGATAGAGGGAGAAATACAGTAGGTAGGTAGGGGGATAGAGAGAGTGAGGAATACAGTAGGTAGGTAGGTAGAGGGATAGAGAGAGTGAGGAATACATTAGGTAGGTAGGTAGGTAGGTAGGTAGGTAGGTAGGTGGATAGAGAGGGAGAGGGAGAAATACAGTAGGTAGATAGGTAGGTAGAGGGATAGAGGGAGAAATACAGTAGGTAGGTCGGTAGAGAGATAGAGTGAGGAATACAGTAGGTAGGTAGGTAGAGGGATAGAGCGAGAAATACATTAGGTAGGTAGGTGGGTAGAGGAATAGAGGGAGAAATACAGTAGGTAGGTATGTAGAGGGATAGAGAGGAAGAAATACAGTAGGTAGGTAGGTAGGTAGGTAGGTAGGTAGGTAGGTAGGTAGGTAGGTAGGTAGAGGGATAGAGAGGAAGAAATACAGTAGGTAGGTAGGTAGGTAGGTAGGTAGGTAGGTAGGTAGGTAGGTAGAGTGAGGAATACAGTAGCTAGATAGGTAGGGGGATAGAGAGGGAGAGGGAGAAATACAGTAGGTAGGTATGTAGGGGGATAGAGAGTGAGAGGGAGAAATACAGTAGGTAGGTAGGTAGAGGGATAGAGAGATTGAGGAATACAGTAGGTAGGTAGACGGATAGAGAGAGGGAGAGGTACAGTAGATAGGTAGGGAGGGAGAGGTATAGAGAGGGAGAGGGAGAAATACAGTAGGTAGGTAGGTAGAGATATAGAGTGAGGAATACAGTAGGTAGGTAGGTAGGGGGATAGAGAGGGAGAGGGAGAAATACAGTAGGTAGGTAGGTAGGTAGAGGGATAGAGGGAGAAATACAGTAGGTAGGTAGGGGGATAGAGAGAGTGAGGAATACAGTAGGTAGGTAGGTAGAGGGATAGAGAGAGTGAGGAATACATTAGGTAGGTAGGTAGGTAGGTAGGTAGGTAGGTAGGTAGGTAGGTAGGTAGGTAGGTAGGTAGGTAGGTGGATAGAGAGGGAGAGGGAGAAATGCAGTAGGTAGATAGGTAGGTAGAGGGATAGAGGGAGAAATACATTAGGTAGGTAGGTGGGTAGAGGAATAGAGGGAGAAATACAGTAGGGAGGTAGGTAGAGGGATAGAGAGGGAGAGGAAGAAATACAGTAGATAGGTAGGTAGGTAGAGGGATAGAGAGGAAGAAATACAGTAGGTAGGTAGTTAGGTAGGTAGGTAGGTAGGTAGGTAGGTAGGTAGGTAGGTAGGTAGAGTGAGGAATACAGTAGCTAGATAGGTAGGGGGATAGAGAGGGAGAGGGAGAAATACAGTAGGTAGGTAGGTAGGGGGATAGAGAGTGAGAAGGAAAAATACAGTAGGTAGGTAGGTAGGTAGAGGGATAGAGAGGAAGAGGGAGAAATACAGTAGGTAGGTAGGTAGGTAGGTAGGTAGGTAGGTAGGTAGGTAGGAAGGTAGGTAGGTAGGTAGGTAGGTAGGTAGGTTGGGGGATAGAGAGGGAGAGGGAGAAATACAGTAGGTAGGTAGGTAGGTAGGTAGGTAGGTAGGTAGCTAGGTAGCTAGGTAGGTAGGTAGGTAGAGGGATAGAGGGAGAAATACAGTAGGTAGGTAGGTAGGGGGATAGAGGGAGAAATACAGTAAGTAGTTAGGTAGGGGGATAGAGAAGGAGAAATACAGTAGGAAGGTAGGGAGGTAGGTAGAGCGAGGAATACAGTAGGTAGGTAGGTAGGGGGATAGAGAGGAAGAAAAACAGTAGGTAGGTAGGTAGGTAGGTAGGTAGGTAGGTAGGTGGAGGGATAGAGGGAGAAATAGATTAGGTAGGTAGGTAGGTAGAAGGATAGAGGGAGAAATACAGTAGGTAGGTAGGTAGGTAGAGGGATAGAGGGAGAAATACAGTAGGTAGGTAGGTAGAGGGATAGAGAGGGAGAAATATAGTAGGTTGGTAGGGCGGTAGAGGGATAGAGGGAGAAATACAGTAGGTAGGTAGGTAGGTAGGTAGAGGGATAGAGGGCGAAATACAGTAGGTAGGTAGGTAGAAAGATAGAGGGAGAAATACAGTAGGTAGGTAGGGGGATAGAGAGGGAGAAATACAGTAGGTCGGTAGGTAGGTTAGTAGAGGGATAAAGGGAGAAATAGAGTAGGTAGGTAGGTAGAGGGATAGAGGGAGAAATACAGTAGGTAAGTAGCTAGGTAGATAAATAGAGTGAGGAATACAGTAGGTAGGTAGGTAGGTAGGTAGGTAGGTAGGTAGGTAGGTAGGTAAAGGGATAGAGGGATAGAGGGAGAAATACAGTAGGTAGGTAGGTAGGGGGATAGAGAGCGAGAGGGAGAAATACAGTAGGTAGGTAGGTAGGTAGGTAGGTAGGTAGGTAGGTAGGTAGGTAGAGGGATAGAGGGAGGAATACAGTAGGTAGGTAGGTAGGTAGGTAGGTAGGTAGGTAGGTAGGTAGGTAGGTAGGTAGGTAGAGGGATAGAGGGAGAAATAATGTAGGTAGGTAGGTAGAGGGATAGAGGGAGAAATACAGTAGGTAGGTAGGTAGGGGGATAGAGAGCGAGAGGGAGAAATAGAGTAGGTAGGTAGATAGGTAGAGGGATAGAGGGAGAAATAGAGTAGGTAGGTAGGTAGAGGGATAGAGGGAGAAATACAGTAGGTAGGTAGGTAGGTAGGTAGGTAGGTAGGTAGGTAGTTAGGTAGGTAGGTAGGTAGGTCGGTCGGTCGGTCGGTCGGTCGGTCGGTCGGTCGGTCGGTCGGTCGGTAGGTAGGTAGGTAGGTAGGTAGGTAGGTAGGTAGGTAGGTAGGTAGGCAGGCAGGCCAGTCGGTCGGTCGGTAGGTAGGTAGGTAGGTAGGTAGGTAGGTAGGTAGAGGGATAGAGGGAGAAATACAGTAGGTAGGTAGGTAGAGGGATAGAGGGAGAAATACATTAGGTAGTTAGGTAGGTAGAGGGATAGAGGGAGAAATACAGTAGGTAGGTAGGTAGAGGGATAGAGAGGGAGAGGAAGAAATACAGTAGATAGGTAGGTAGGTAGGTAGGTAGAGGGATAGAGCGGAAGAAATACAGTAGGTAGGTAGGTAGAGGGATAGAGAGATTGAGGAATACAGGAGGTAGGTAGAGGGATAGAGAGAGGGAGAGGCACAGTAGATAGGTAGGTAGGTAGAGGGATAGAGAGGGAGAGGGAGAAATACAGTAGGAAGGTGGGGAGGGAGGTAGAGTGAGGAATACAGTAGGTAGGTAGGTAGTGGGATAGAGAGGGAGAGGGAGAAATACAGTAGGTAGGTAGGTAAGGGGTTTGAGAGAGAGGGAGAAATACAGTAGGTAGGTAGGTAGAGATATAGAGTGAGGAATACAGTAGGTAGGTAGGTAGAGGGATAGAGGGAGAAATACATTAGGTAGGTAGGTGGGTAGAGGAATAGAGGGAGAAATACAGTAGGTAGGTAGGTAGAGGGATAGAGAGGGAGAGGAAGAAATACAGTAGATAGGTAGGTAGGTAGGTAGGTAGGTAGGTAGGTAGGTAGGTAGGTAGAGGGATAGAGAGGAAGAAATACTGTAGGTAGGTACGTAGGTAGGTAGGTAGGTAGGTAGGTAGGTAGGTAGGTAGGTAGGTAGGTTGGGGGATAGAGAGGGAGAGGGAGGAATACAGTAGGTAGGTAGGTAGGTAGGTAGGTAGGTAGGTAGGTAGGTACGTAGAGGGATAGAGGGAGAAATAATGTAGGTAGGTAGGTAGAGGGATAGAGGGAGAAATACAGTAGGTAGGTAGGTAGGTAGGTAGGTAGGTAGGTAGGTAGGTAGGTAGGTAGGTAGGTAGGTAGGTAGGTAGGTCGGTCGGTCGGTAGGTAGGTAGGTAGGTAGGTAGGTAGGTAGGCAGGCCGGTAGGTAGGTAGGTAGGTAGGTAGGTAGGTAGAGGGATAGAGGGAGAAATACAGTAGGTAGGTAGGTAGAGGGATAGAGGGAGAAATACATTAGGTAGTTAGGTAGGTAGAGGGATAGAGGGAGAAATACAGTAGGTTGGTAGGTAGGTAGGTAGAGAAATAAAGAGGGAGAGGAAGAAATACAGTAGATAGGTAGGTAGATAGAGTGAGGAATACAGTAGCTAGATAGGTAGGGGGATAGAGAGGGAGATGGAGAAATACAGTAGGTAGGTAGGTAGAGAGATAGAGGGAGAAATACAGTAGGTAGGTAGGTAGAGGGATAGAGAGATTGAGGAATACAGGAGGTAGGTAGAGGGATAGAGAGAGGGAGAGGCACAGTAAATAGGTAGGTAGGTAGAGGGATAGAGAGGGAGAGGGAGAAATACAGTAGATAGGTAGGTAGGTAGAGTGAGGAATACAGTAGCTAGGTAGTTGGGGGATAGAGAGGGAGAGGGAGAAATACAGTAGGTAGGTAGGTAAGGGGATAGAGAGAGGGGGGGAAATACAGTAGGTAGGTAGGTAGAGAGATAGAGTGAGGAATACAGTAGGTAGGTAGGTAGAGGGACAGAGAGAAAGAAGGAAAAATACAGTAGGTAGGTAGGTAGGTAGGTAGGTAGGTAGGTAGGTAGGTAGGTAGGTAGGTAGGTAGGTAGGTTGGGGGATAGAGAGGGAGAGGGAGAAATACAGTAGGTAGGTAGGTAGGTAGGTAGGTAGGTAGGTAGGTAGGTAGGTAGGTAGGTAGGTAGAGGGATAGAGGGAGAAATACAGTAGGTAGGTAGGTAGGGGAATAGAGGGAGAAATACAGTAAGTAGGTAGGTAGGGGGATAGAGAAGGAGAAATACAGTAGGAAGGTAGGGAGGTAGGTAGAGTGAGGAATACAGTAGGTAGGTAGGTAGGGGGATAGAGAGGAAGAAAAACAGAGGGTAGGTAGGTAGGTAGGTGGAGGGATAGAGAGGAAGAAATACTGTAGGTAGGTACGTAGGTAGGAATAGAGGGAGAAATACAGTAAGTAGGTAGGTAGGGGGATAGAGAAGGAGAAATACAGTAGGAAGGTAGGGAGGTAGGTAGAGTGAGGAATACAGTAGGTAGGTAGGTAGGGGGATAGAGAGGAAGAAAAACAGAGGGTAGGTAGGTAGGTAGGTAGAGGGATAGAGAGGAAGAAATACTGTAGGTAGGTACGTAGGTAGGTAGGTAGGTAGGTAGGTAGGTAGGTGGATAGAGAGGGAGAGGGAGAAATACAGTAGGTAGATAGGTAGGTAGAGGGATAGAGGGAGAAATACAGTACATAGGTCGGTAGAGAGATAGAGTGAGGAATACAGTAGGTAGGTAGGTAGAGGGATAGAGGGAGAAATACATTAGGTAGGTAGGTGGGTAGAGGAATAGAGGGAGAAATACAGTAGGTAGGTAGGTAGAGGGATAGAGAGGGAGAGGAAGAAATACAGTAGATAGGTAGGTAGGTAGGTAGGTAGAGGGATAGAGAGGAAGAAATACAGTAGGTAGGTAGGTAGAGGGATAGAGAGAAAGAAGGAAAAATACAGTAGGTAGGTAGGTAGAGGGATAGAGAGGAAGAGGGAGAAATACAGTAGGTAGGTAGGTAGGTAGGTAGGTAGGTAGGTAGGTAGGTAGGTTGGGGGATAGAGAGGGAGAGGGAGAAATACAGTAGGTAGGTAGGTAGGTAGGTAGGTAGGTAGGTAGGTAGGTAGGTAGGTAGGTAGGTAGGTAGAGGGATAGAGGGAGAAATACAGTAGGTAGGTAGGTAGGGGAATAGAGGGAGAAATACAGTAAGTAGGTAGGTAGGGGGATAGAGAAGGAGAAATACAGTAGGAAGGTAGGGAGGTAGGTAGAGTGAGGAATACAGTAGGTAGGTAGGGGGATAGAGAGGAAGAAAAACAGAGGGTAGGTAGGTAGGTAGGTGGAGGGATAGAGGGAGAAATAGATTAGGTAGGTAGGTAGGTAGAAGGATAGAGGGAGAAATACAGTAGGTAGGTAGGTAGGTAGGTAGGTAGGTAGGTAGGTAGGTAGGTAGGTAGGTAGGTAGGTAGGTAGAGGGTTAGAGGGAGAAATACAGTAGGTAGGTAGGTAAAGGGATAGAGAGGGAGAAATAAAGTACGTAGGTAGGGCGGTAGAGGGATAGAGGGAGAAATACAGTAAGTAGGTAGGTAGGTAGGTAGAGGGATAGAGGGCGAAATACAGTAGGTAGGTAGGTAGAAAGATAGAGGGAGAAATACAGTAGGTAGGTAGGTAGGGGGATAGAGAGGGAGAGGGAGAAATACAGTAGGTCGGTAGGTAGGTAGGTAGAGGGATAGAGGGAGAAATAGAGTAGGTAGGTAGGTAGAGGGATAGAGGGAGAAATACAGTAGGTAAGTAGCTAGGTAGAGGGATAGAGGGAGAAAGACAGTAGGTAGGTAGGTAGGTAGATAAATAGAGTGAGGAATACAGTAGGTAGGTAGGTAGGTAGGTAGGTAGGTAGGTAGGTAGGTAGGTAAAGGGATAGAGGGATAGAGGGAGAAATACAGTAGGTAGGTAGGTAGGGGGATAGAGAGCGAGAGGGAGAAATACAGTAGGTAGGTAGGTAGGTAGGTAGGTAGGTAGGTAGGTAGATAGGTAGGTAGGTAGGTAGGTAGGTAGAGGGATAGAGGGAGGAATACAGTAGGTAGGTAGGTAGGTAGGTAGGTAGGTAGGTAGGTAGGTAGGTAGGTACGTAGAGGGATAGAGGGAGAAATAATGTAGGTAGGTAGGTAGAGGGATAGAGGGAGAAATACAGTAGGTAGGTAGGTAGGTAGGTAGGTAGGTAGGTAGGTCGGTCGGTCGGTCGGTAGGTAGGTAGGTAGGTAGGTAGGTAGGTAGGCCGGTCGGTCGGTCGGTCGGTCGGTCGGTAGGTAGGTAGGTAGGTAGGTAGGTAGGTAGGTAGAGGGATAGAGGGAGAAATACAGTAGGTAGGTAGGTAGGTAGGTAGGTAGGTAGGTAGGAAGGTAGGTAGGTAGGTAGGTAGGTAGGTAGGTAGAGGGATAGAGGGAGGAATACAGTAGGTAGGTAGGTAGAGGGATAGAGAGAAAGAAGGAAAAATACAGTAGGTAGGTAGGTAGGTAGAGGGATAGAGAGGAAGAGGGAGAAATACAGTAGGTAGGTAGGTAGGTAGGTAGGTAGGTAGGTAGGTAGGTAGGTAGGTAGGTAGGTAGGTAGGTTGGGGGATAGAGAGGGAGAGGGAGAAATACAGTAGGTAGGTAGGTAGGTAGGTAGGTAGGTAGGTAGGTAGGTAGAGGGATAGAGGGAGAAATACAGTAGGTAGGTAGGTAGGGGAATAGAGGGAGAAATACAGTAAGTAGGTAGGTAGGGGGATAGAGAAGGAGAAATACAGTAGGAAGGTAGGGAGGTAGGTAGAGTGAGGAATACAGTAGGTAGGTAGGTAGGGGGATAGAGAGGAAGAAAAACAGAGGGTAGGTAGGTAGGTAGGTGGAGGGATAGAGGGAGAAATAGATTAGGTAGGTAGGTAGGTAGAAGGATAGAGAGGGAGAAATAAAGTAGGTAGGTAGGGCGGTAGAGGGATAGAGGGAGAAATACAGTAAGTAGGTAGGTAGGTAGGTAGAGGGATAGAGGGCGAAATACAGTAGGTAGGTAGGTAGAAAGATAGAGGGAGAAATACAGTAGGTAGGTAGGTAGGGGGATAGAGAGGGAGAGGGAGAAATACAGTAGGTCGGTAGGTAGGTAGGTAGAGGGATAGAGGGAGAAATAGAGTAGGTAGGTAGGTAGAGGGATAGAGGGAGAAATACAGTAGGTAAGTAGCTAGGTAGAGGGATAGAGGGAGAAAGACAGTAGGTAGGTAGGTAGGTAGATAAATAGAGTGATGAATACAGTAGGTAGGTAGGTAGGTAGGTAGGTAGGTAGGTAGGTAGGTAGGTAGGTAGGTAGGTAAAGGGATAGAGGGATAGAGGGAGAAATACAGTAGGTAGGTAGGTAGGGGGATAGAGAGCGAGAGGGAGAAATACAGTAGGTAGGTAGGTAGGTAGGTAGGTAGGTAGGTAGGTAGGTAGGTAGGTAGGTAGGTAGAGGGATAGAGGGAGGAATACAGTAGGTAGGTAGGTAGGTAGGTAGGTAGGTAGGTAGGTAGGTAGGTAGGTAGGTAGGTAGGTAGGTAGGTACGTAGAGGGATAGAGGGAGAAATAATGTAGGTAGGTAGGTAGAGGGATAGAGGGAGAAATACAGTAGGTAGGTAGGTAGGTAGGTAGGTAGGTAGGTAGGTAGGTAGGTAGGTAGGTAGGTAGGTAGGTAGAAATACAGTAGGTAGGTAGGTAGGTAGGTAGGTAGGTAGGTAGGTAGGTAGGTAGAGGGATAGAGGGAGAAATACAGTAGGTAGGTAGGTAGGGGAATAGAGGGAGAAATACAGTAAGTAGGTAGGTAGGGGGATAGAGAAGGAGAAATACAGTAGGAAGGTAGGGAGGTAGGTAGAGTGAGGAATACAGTAGGTAGGTAGGTAGGGGGATAGAGAGGAAGAAAAACAGAGGGTAGGTAGGTAGGTAGGTGGAGGGATAGAGGGAGAAATAGATTAGGTAGGTAGGTAGGTAGAAGGATAGAGAGGGAGAAATAAAGTAGGTAGGTAGGGCGGTAGAGGGATAGAGGGAGAAATACAGTAAGTAGGTAGGTAGGTAGGTAGAGGGATAGAGGGCGAAATACAGTAGGTAGGTAGGTAGAAAGATAGAGGGAGAAATACAGTAGGTAGGTAGGTAGGGGGATAGAGAGGGAGAGGGAGAAATACAGTAGGTCGGTAGGTAGGTAGGTAGAGGGATAGAGGGAGAAATAGAGTAGGTAGGTAGGTAGAGGGATAGAGGGAGAAATACAGTAGGTAAGTAGCTAGGTAGAGGGATAGAGGGAGAAAGACAGTAGGTAGGTAGGTAGGTAGATAAATAGAGTGAGGAATACAGTAGGTAGGTAGGTAGGTAGGTAGGTAGGTAGGTAGGTAGGTAGGTAGGTAGGTAAAGGGATAGAGGGATAGAGGGAGAAATACAGTAGGTAGGTAGGTAGGGGTGAGAACTCACAGTCTGTGTATCTCTGGGGGGGGTGTGTGTGTCTTGGGAGTGAAACAGTACGTAAGTAAGTAGGGTGGGAGAAAGAGTGAAAGAGTGCAGGTCAGTCAGTAAGTAAGAACGTAAGTAAGTAAGTAAGAAGTAAGTAAGTAAGGGTGGAAGATAGAGTGGGTGAGTAAGTAAGTAAGTAAGTAGGGAGGGAGAAAAGACGCGTCAAGTCAGTACAGTACGCGGTGGAGAGAACAGTGACACGAGGTAAAGTAAGTAAGTGTAGGTAGGTAGGTAGGTAGGTAGGTAGGTCGGTCGGTCGGTCGGTCGGTCGGTAGGTAGGTAGGTAGGTAGGTAGGTAGGTAGGTAGGTAGGTAGGCAGGCCGGCCGGTCGGTAGGTAGGTAGGTAGGTAGGTAGGTAGGTAGGTAGGTAGAGGGATAGAGGGAGAAATACAGTAGGTAGGTAGGTAGAGGGATAGAGGGAGAAATACATTAGGTAGTTAGGTAGGTAGAGGGATAGAGGGAGAAATACAGTAGGTAGGTAGGTAGGTAGAGAAATAAAGAGGGAGAGGAAGAAATACAGTAGATAGGTAGGTAGATAGAGTGAGGAATACAGTAGCTAGATAGGTAGGGGGATAGAGAGGGAGATGGAGAAATACAGTAGGTAGGTAGGTAGAGAGATAGAGGGAGAAATACAGTAGGTAGGTAGGTAGAGGGATAGAGAGATTGAGGAATACAGGAGGTAGGTAGAGGGATAGAGAGAGGGAGAGGCACAGTAGATAGGTAGGTAGGTAGAGGGATAGAGAGGGAGAGGGAGAAATACAGTATATAGGTAGGTAGGTAGAGTGAGGAATACAGTAGCTAGGTAGTTGGGGGATAGAGAGGGAGAGGGAGAAATACAGTAGGTAGGTAGGTAAGGGGATAGAGAGAGGGGGGGAAATACAGTAGGTAGGTAGGTAGAGAGATAGAGTGAGGAATACAGTAGGTAGGTAGGTAGAGGGACAGAGAGAAAGAAGGAAAAATACGGTAGGTAGGTAGGTAGGTAGGTAGGTAGGTAGGTAGGTAGGTAGGTAGGTAGGTTGGGGGATAGAGAGGGAGAGGGAGAAATACAGTAGGTAGGTAGGTAGGTAGGTAGGTAGGTAGGTAGGTAGGTAGGTAGGTAGGTAGGTAGAGGGATAGAGGGAGAAATACAGTAGGTAGGTAGGTAGGGGAATAGAGGGAGAAATACAGTAAGTAGGTAGGTAGGGGGATAGAGAAGGAGAAATACAGTAGGAAGGTAGGGAGGTAGGTAGAGTGAGGAATACAGTAGGCAGGTAGGTAGGGGGATAGAGAGGAAGAAAAACAGAGGGTAGGTAGGTAGGTAGGTGGAGGGATAGAGGGAGAAATAGATTAGGTAGGTAGGTAGGTAGAAGGATAGAGAGGGAGAAATAAAGTAGGTAGGTAGGGCGGTAGAGGGATAGAGGGAGAAATACAGTAAGTAGGTAGGTAGGTAGGTAGAGGGATAGAGGGCGAAATACAGTAGGTAGGTAGGTAGAAAGATAGAGGGAGAAATACAGTAGGTAGGTAGGTAGGGGGATAGAGAGGGAGAGGGAGAAATACAGTAGGTCGGTAGGTAGGTAGGTAGAGGGATAGAGGGAGAAATAGAGTAGGTAGGTAGGTAGAGGGATAGAGGGAGAAATACAGTAGGTAAGTAGCTAGGTAGAGGGATAGAGGGAGAAAGACAGTAGGTAGGTAGGTAGGTAGATAAATAGAGTGAGGAATACAGTAGGTAGGTAGGTAGGTAGGTAGGTAGGTAGGTAGGTAGGTAGGTAGGTAGGTAGGTAGGTAGGTAAAGGGATAGAGGGATAGAGGGAGAAATACAGTAGGTAGGTAGGTAGAGGGATAGAGAGCGAGAGGGAGAAATACAGTAGGTAGGTAGGTAGGTAGGTAGGTAGGTAGGTAGGTAGGTAGGTAGGTAGATAGGTAGGTAGGTAGGTAGGTAGGTAGAGGGATAGAGGGTGGAATACAGTAGGTAGGTAGGTAGGTAGGTAGGTAGGTAGGTAGGTAGGTAGGTAGGTAGGTAGGTAGGTACGTAGAGGGATAGAGGGAGAAATAATGTAGGTAGGTAGGTAGAGGGATAGAGGGAGAAATACAGTAGGTAGGTAGGTAGATAGGTAGGTCGGTCGGTCGGTAGGTAGGTAGGTAGGTAGGTAGGTAGGTAGGTAGGTAGGTAGGCAGGTCGGTAGGTAGGTAGGTAGGTAGGTAGGTAGGTAGGTAGGTAGAGGGATAGAGGGAGAAATACAGTAGGTAGGTAGGTAGAGGGATAGAGGGGGAAATACATTAGGTAGTTAGGTAGGTAGAGGGATAGAGGGAGAAATACAGTAGGTAGGTAGGTAGGTAGAGAAATAAAGAGGGAGAGGAATAAATACAGTAGATAGGTAGGTAGATAGAGTGAGGAATACAGTAGCTAGATAGTTAGGGGGATAGAGAGGGAGATGGAGAAATACAGTAGGTAGGTAGGTAGAGAGATAGAGGGAGAAATACAGTAGGTAGGTAGGTAGAGGGATAGAGAGATTGAGGAATACAGGAGGTAGGTAGAGGGATAGAGAGAGGGAGAGGCACAGTAGATAGGTAGGTAGGTAGAGGGATAGAGAGGGAGAGGGAGAAATACAGTAGATAGGTAGGTAGGTAGAGTGAGGAATACAGTAGCTAGGTAGTTGGGGGATAGAGAGGGAGAGGGAGAAATACAGTAGGTAGGTAGGTAAGGGGATAGAGAGAGGGGGGGAAATACAGTAGGTAGGTAGGTAGAGAGATAGAGTGAGGAATACAGTAGGTAGGTAGGTAGAGGGACAGAGAGAAAGAAGGAAAAATACAGTAGGTAGGTAGGTAGGTAGGTAGGTAGGTAGGTAGGTAGGTAGGTAGGTAGGTTGGGGGATAGAGAGGGAGAGGGAGAAATACTGTAGGTAGGTAGGTAGGTAGGTAGGTAGGTAGGTAGGTGGGTAGGTAGGTAGGTAGGTAGGTAGAGGGATAGAGGGAGAAATACAGTAGGTAGGTAGGTAGGGGAATAGAGGGAGAAATACAGTAAGTAGGTAGGTAGGGGGATAGAGAAGGAGAAATACAGTAGGAAGGTAGGGAGGTAGGTAGAGTGAGGAATACAGTAGGTAGGTAGGTAGGGGGATAGAGAGGAAGAAAAACAGAGGGTAGGTAGGTAGGTAGGTGGAGGGATAGAGGGAGAAATAGATTAGGTAGGTAGGTAGGTAGAAGGATAGAGGGAGAAATACAGTAGGTAGGTAGGTAGGTAGGTAGGTAGGTAGGTAGGTAGGTAGGTAGGTAGAGGGTTAGAGGAAGAAATACAGTAGGTAGGTAGGTAGAGGGATAGAGAGGGAGAAATAAAGTAGGTAGGTAGGGCGGTAGAGGGATAGAGGGAGAAATACAGTAAGTAGGTAGGTAGGTAGGTAGAGGGATAGAGGGCGAAATACAGTAGGTAGGTAGGTAGAAAGATAGAGGGCGAAATACAGTAGGTAGGTAGGTAGGGGGATAGAGAGGGAGAGGGAGAAATACAGTAGGTCGGTAGGTAGGTAGGTAGAGGGATAGAGGGAGAAATAGAGTAGGTAGGTAGGTAGAGGGATAGAGGGAGAAATACAGTAGGTAAGTAGCTAGGTAGAGGGATAGAGGGAGAAAGACAGTAGGTAGGTAGGTAGGTAGATAAATAGAGTGAGGAATACCGTAGGTAGGTAGGTAGGTAGGTAGGTAGGTAGGTAGGTAGGTAGGTAGGTAGGTAGGTAGGTAGGTAGGTAGGTAGGTAAAGGGATAGAGGGATAGAGGGAGAAATACAGTAGGTAGGTAGGTAGGGGGATAGAGAGCGAGAGGGAGAAATACAGTAGGTAGGTAGGTAGGTAGGTAGGTAGGTAGGTAGGTAGGTAGGTAGAGGGATAGAGGGAGGAATACAGTAGGTAGGTAGGTAGGTAGGTAGGTAGGTAGGTAGGTAGGTAGGTAGAGGGATAGAGGGAGAAATAATGTAGGTAGGTAGGTAGAGGGATAGAGGGAGAAATACAGTAGGTAGGTAGGTAGGTAGGTAGGTCGGTCGGTCGGTCGGTCGGTAGGTAGGTAGGTAGGTAGGTAGGTAGGTAGGTAGGTAGGTAGGCCGGTAGGTAGGTAGGTAGGTAGGTAGGTAGGTAGGTAGGTAGGTAGGTAGAGGGATAGAGGGAGAAATACAGTAGGTAGGTAGGTAGAGGTATAGAGGGAGAAATACATTAGGTAGTTAGGTAGGTAGAGAGATAGAGTGAGGAATACAGTAGGTAGGTAGGTAGAGGGACAGAGAGAAAGAAGGAAAAATACGGTAGGTAGGTAGGTAGGTAGGTAGGTAGGTAGGTAGGTAGGTAGGTAGGTAGGTTGGGGGATAGAGAGGGAGAGGGAGAAATACAGTAGGTAGGTAGGTAGGTAGGTAGGTAGGTAGGTAGGTAGGTAGGTAGAGGGATAGAGGGAGAAATACAGTAGGTAGGTAGGTAGGGGAATAGAGGGAGAAATACAGTAAGTAGGTAGGTAGGGGGATAGAGAAGGAGAAATACAGTAGGAAGGTAGGGAGGTAGGTAGAGTGAGGAATACAGTAGGCAGGTAGGTAGGGGGATAGAGAGGAAGAAAAACAGAGGGTAGGTAGGTAGGTAGGTGGAGGGATAGAGGGAGAAATAGATTAGGTAGGTAGGTAGGTAGAAGGATAGAGAGGGAGAAATAAAGTAGGTAGGTAGGGCGGTAGAGGGATAGAGGGAGAAATACAGTAAGTAGGTAGGTAGGTAGGTAGAGGGATAGAGGGCGAAATACAGTAGGTAGGTAGGTAGAAAGATAGAGGGAGAAATACAGTAGGTAGGTAGGTAGGGGGATAGAGAGGGAGAGGGAGAAATACAGTAGGTCGGTAGGTAGGTAGGTAGAGGGATAGAGGGAGAAATAGAGTAGGTAGGTAGGTAGAGGGATAGAGGGAGAAATACAGTAGGTAAGTAGCTAGGTAGAGGGATAGAGGGAGAAAGACAGTAGGTAGGTAGGTAGGTAGATAAATAGAGTGAGGAATACAGTAGGTAGGTAGGTAGGTAGGTAGGTAGGTAGGTAGGTAGGTAGGTAGGTAGGTAGGTAGGTAGGTAGGTAAAGGGATAGAGGGATAGAGGGAGAAATACAGTAGGTAGGTAGGTAGAGGGATAGAGAGCGAGAGGGAGAAATACAGTAGGTAGGTAGGTAGGTAGGTAGGTAGGTAGGTAGGTAGGTAGGTAGGTAGATAGGTAGGTAGGTAGGTAGGTAGGTAGAGGGATAGAGGGTGGAATACAGTAGGTAGGTAGGTAGGTAGGTAGGTAGGTAGGTAGGTAGGTAGGTAGGTAGGTACGTAGAGGGATAGAGGGAGAAATAATGTAGGTAGGTAGGTAGAGGGATAGAGGGAGAAATACAGTAGGTAGGTAGGTAGATAGGTAGGTCGGTCGGTCGGTCGGTAGGTAGGTAGGTAGGTAGGTAGGTAGGTAGGCAGGTCGGTAGGTAGGTAGGTAGGTAGGTAGGTAGGTAGGTAGAGGGATAGAGGGAGAAATACAGTAGGTAGGTAGGTAGAGGGATAGAGGGGGAAATACATTAGGTAGTTAGGTAGGTAGAGGGATAGAGGGAGAAATACAGTAGGTAGGTAGGTAGGTAGAGAAATAAAGAGGGAGAGGAATAAATACAGTAGATAGGTAGGTAGATAGAGTGAGGAATACAGTAGCTAGATAGTTAGGGGGATAGAGAGGGAGATGGAGAAATACAGTAGGTAGGTAGGTAGAGAGATAGAGGGAGAAATACAGTAGGTAGGTAGGTAGAGGGATAGAGAGATTGAGGAATACAGGAGGTAGGTAGAGGGATAGAGAGAGGGAGAGGCACAGTAGATAGGTAGGTAGGTAGAGGGATAGAGAGGGAGAGGGAGAAATACAGTAGATAGGTAGGTAGGTAGAGTGAGGAATACAGTAGCTAGGTAGTTGGGGGATAGAGAGGGAGAGGGAGAAATACAGTAGGTAGGTAGGTAAGGGGATAGAGAGAGGGGGGGAAATACAGTAGGTAGGTAGGTAGAGAGATAGAGTGAGGAATACAGTAGGTAGGTAGGTAGAGGGACAGAGAGAAAGAAGGAAAAATACAGTAGGTAGGTAGGTAGGTAGGTAGGTAGGTAGGTAGGTAGGTAGGTTGGGGGATAGAGAGGGAGAGGGAGAAATACTGTAGGTAGGTAGGTAGGTAGGTAGGTAGGTGGGTAGGTAGGTAGGTAGGTAGGTAGGTAGAGGGATAGAGGGAGAAATACAGTAGGTAGGTAGGTAGGGGAATAGAGGGAGAAATACAGTAAGTAGGTAGGTAGGGGGATAGAGAAGGAGAAATACAGTAGGAAGGTAGGGAGGTAGGTAGAGTGAGGAATACAGTAGGTAGGTAGGTAGGGGGATAGAGAGGAAGAAAAACAGAGGGTAGGTAGGTAGGTAGGTGGAGGGATAGAGGGAGAAATAGATTAGGTAGGTAGGTAGGTAGAAGGATAGAGGGAGAAATACAGTAGGTAGGTAGGTAGGTAGGTAGGTAGGTAGGTAGGTAGGTAGGTAGGTAGAGGGTTAGAGGAAGAAATACAGTAGGTAGGTAGGTAGAGGGATAGAGAGGGAGAAATAAAGTAGGTAGGTAGGGCGGTAGAGGGATAGAGGGAGAAATACAGTAAGTAGGTAGGTAGGTAGGTAGAGGGATAGAGGGCGAAATACAGTAGGTAGGTAGGTAGAAAGATAGAGGGCGAAATACAGTAGGTAGGTAGGTAGGGGGATAGAGAGGGAGAGGGAGAAATACAGTAGGTCGGTAGGTAGGTAGGTAGAGGGATAGAGGGAGAAATAGAGTAGGTAGGTAGGTAGAGGGATAGAGGGAGAAATACAGTAGGTAAGTAGCTAGGTAGAGGGATAGAGGGAGAAAGACAGTAGGTAGGTAGGTAGGTAGATAAATAGAGTGAGGAATACCGTAGGTAGGTAGGTAGGTAGGTAGGTAGGTAGGTAGGTAGGTAGGTAGGTAGGTAGGTAGGTAGGTAGGTAAAGGGATAGAGGGATAGAGGGAGAAATACAGTAGGTAGGTAGGTAGGGGGATAGAGAGCGAGAGGGAGAAATACAGTAGGTAGGTAGGTAGGTAGGTAGGTAGGTAGGTAGAGGGATAGAGGGAGGAATACAGTAGGTAGGTAGGTAGGTAGGTAGGTAGGTAGGTAGGTAGGTAGGTAGGTAGAGGGATAGAGGGAGAAATAATGTAGGTAGGTAGGTAGAGGGATAGAGGGAGAAATACAGTAGGTAGGTAGGTAGGTAGGTAGGTCGGTCGGTCGGTCGGTCGGTAGGTAGGTAGGTAGGTAGGTAGGTAGGTAGGTAGGTAGGTAGGCCGGTAGGTAGGTAGGTAGGTAGGTAGGTAGGTAGGTAGGTAGGTAGGTAGAGGGATAGAGGGAGAAATACAGTAGGTAGGTAGGTAGAGGTATAGAGGGAGAAATACATTAGGTAGTTAGGTAGGTAGAGGGATAGAGGGAGAAATACAGTAGGTAGGTAGGTAGGTAGAGAAATAGAGAGGGAGAGGAAGAAATACAGTAGATAGATAGGTAGATAGAGTGAGGAATACAGTAGCTAGATAGGTAGGGGGATAGAGAGGGAGAGGGAGAAATACAGTAGGTAGGTAGGTAGAGAGATAGAGGGAGAAATACAGTAGGTAGGTAGGTAGAGGGATAGAGAGATTGAGGAATATAGGAGGTAGGTAGAGGGATAGAGAGAGGGAGAGGCACAGTAGATAGGTAGGTAGGTAGAGGGATAGAGAGGGAGAGGGAGAAATATAGTAGATAGGTAGGTAGGTAGAGTGAGGAATACAGTAGCTAGGTAGTTGGGGGATAGAGAGGGAGAGGGAGAAATACAGTAGGTAGGTAGGTAAGGGGATAGAGAGAGGGGGGGAAATACAGTAGGTAGGTAGGTAGAGAGATAGAGTGAGGAATACAGTAGGTAGGTAGGTAGAGGGACAGAGAGAAAGAAGGAAAAATACAGTAGGTAGGTAGGTAGGTCGGTAGGTAGGTAGGAAGGTAGGTTAGGTAGGTAGGTAGGTAGGTAGGTAGGTAGGTAGGTAGGTAGGTAGGTAGGTAGGTAGGTAGGTAATAATAATAATAATAATAATAATAATTTAATTTTATATCCCGCTCTCTCTCCCCAAGGGGACTCGAGGCGGGGCACAGGCAATTAAAAATACAAATAAGACCACCGACAAATACAAAATACAAAATTAAAAGTGAATTAAATTGTTCCTGCGCTAAAACCCATAAACTAAACTAAAAATTACCCCTAAAACCCCTAACCTAAAAAGAGACTACCCAAGGCCGGCCAGGCGAAAAAAGTGTGTCTTTAATTTTAAGCGGAAGGAGCGGAGGTCCGTGGTTGTCCTGATATCGGGGGGAAGGTCGTTCCAGAGGGCTGGGCCCGCCACAGAGAAGGCCCTTCCCCTGGGCGTCGCCCGCTGACAAAGTCTAGTGGACGGCACCCGGAGAAGTCCCTCTCTGTGGGAGCGAATCGGCCGTGAGGATGTATGGGGCAGGATCCGATCCCGCAGGTAGCTAGGTCCCGAGCCATGGAGCGCTTTGAAGATGATAATTAACACCTTGAAGCGCACCCGGAAGACGACAGGAAGCCAGTGCAGCTCGCGCAAGAGCGGTGTTACGTGGGCAAACCTAGAGGTGCCCATAATTGCTCGCGCGGCTGCGTTCTGGACCAACTGAAGCCTCCGGGTGCACCTCGGTAGGTAGGTAGGTAGGTAGGTAGGTAGGTAGGTAGGTAGGTAGGTTGGGGGATAGAGAGGGAGAGGGAGAAATACAGTAGGAAGGTAGGGAGGTAGGTAGAGTGAGGAATACAGTAGGTAGGTAGGTAGGTAGGGGGATAGAGAGGGAGAGGGAGAAATACAGTAGGTAGGTAGGTAGAGATATAGAGTGAGGAATACAGTAGGTAGGTAGGTAGGGGAAAGGAGACGGAGAGGGAGAAATACAGTAGGTAGGTAGGTAGAGGGATAGAGAGAGTGAGGAACACATTAGGTAGGTAGGTAGGTAGGTAGGTAGGTAGGTAGGTAGGTAGGTAGGTAGGTAGGTAGGAAGGAAGGAAGGTAGGTAGGTAGGTAGGTAGGTAGGTGGATAGAGAGGGAGAGGGAGAAATACAGTAGGTAGATAGGTAGGTAGAGGGATAGAGGGAGAAATACAGTAGGTAGGTAGGGGGATAGAGAGAGTGAGGAATACAGTAGGTAGGTAGAGGGATAGAGGGAGAAATACAGTAGGTAGGTAGGTAGGTAGGTAGGCAGGGGGATAGAGGGAGAAATACAGTAAGTAGGTAGGTAGGGGGATAGAGAAGGAGAAATACAGTAGGAAGGTAGGGAGGTAGGTAGAGTGAGGAATACAGTAGGTAGGTAGGTAGTGGGATAGAGAGGGAGAGGGAGAAATACAGTAGGTAGGTAGGTAAGGGGTTTGAGAGAGAGGGAGAAATACAGTAGGTAGGTAGGTAGAGATATAGAGTGAGGAATACAGTAGGTAGGTAGGTCGAGGGATAGAGGGAGAAATACATTAGGTAGGTAGGTGGGTAGAGGAATAGAGGGAGAAATACAGTAGGTAGGTAGGTAGAGGGATAGAGAGGGAGAGGAAGAAATACAGTAGATAGGTAGGTAGGTAGGTAGGTAGGTAGAGGGATAGAGAGGAAGAAATAGAGTAGGTAGGTAGGTAGGTAGGTAGGTAGGTAGGTAGGTAGGTAGGTAGGTAGGTAGGTGGTAGAGTGAGGAATACAGTAGCTAGATAGGTAGGGGGATAGAGAGGGAGAGGGAGAAATACAGTAGGTAGGTAGTTGGGGGATAGAGAGGGAGAGGGAGAAATACAGTAGGTAGGTAGGTAGAGGGATAGAGAGATTGAGGAATACAGTAGGTAGGTAGACGGATAGAGAGAGGGAGAGGTACAGTAGATAGGTAGGGAGGGAGAGGGATAGAGAGGGAGAGGGAGAAATACAGTAGGTAGGTAGGTAGAGGGATAGAGGGAGAAATACATTAGGTAGTTAGGTAGGTAGAGGGATAGAGGGAGAAATACAGTAGGTAGGTAGGTAGGTAGAGGGATAGAGAGGGAGAGGAAGAAATACAGTAGATAGGTAGGTAGGTAGATAGAGTGAGGAATACAGTAGCTAGATAGGTAGGGGGATAGAGAGGGAGAGGGAGAAATAAAGTAGGTAGGTAGGTAAGGTGATAGATAGAGAGGGAGAAATACAGTAGGTAGGTAGGTAGAGAGATAGAGGGAGAAATACAGTAGGTAGGTAGGTAGGTAGAGGGATAGAGAGATTGAGGAATACAGGAGGTAGGTAGAGGGATAGAGAGAGGGAGAGGCACAGTAGATAGGTAGGTAGGTAGAGGGATAGAGAGGGAGAGGGAGAAATACAGTAGATAGGTAGGTAGGTAGAATGAGGAATACAGTAGCTAGGTAGTTGGGGGATAGAGAGGGAGAGGGAGAAATACAGTAGGTAGGTAGGTAAGGGGATAGAGTGAGAGGGGGAAAAACAGTAGGTAGGTAGGTAGAGAGATAGAGTGAGGAATACAGTAGGTAGGTAGGTAGAGGGATAGAGAGAAAGAAGGAAAAATACAGTAGGTAGGTAGGTAGGTAGAGAGATAGAGAGGAAGAGGGAGAAATACAGTAGGTAGGTAGGTAGGTAGGTAGGTAGGTAGGTAGGTAGGTAGGTAGGTAGGTAGGTAGGTAGGTTGGGGGATAGAGAGGGAGAGGGAGAAATACAGTAGGTAGGTAGGTAGGTAGGTAGGTAGGTAGGTAGGTAGGTAGGTAGGTAGGTAGGTAGGTAGAGGGATAGAGGGAGAAATACAGTAGGTAGGTAGGTAGGGGGATAGAGGGAGAAATACAGTAAGTAGGTAGGTAGAGGGATAGAGAGGGAGAAATATAGTAGGTTGGTAGGGCGGTAGAGGGTTAGAGGGAGAAATACAGTAGGTAGGTAGGTAGGTAGGTAGGTAGGTAGGTAGAGGGATAGAGGGAGAAATACAGTAGGTAGGTAGGTAGAAAGATAGAGGGAGAAATACAGTAGGTAGGTAGGTAGGGGGATAGAGAGGGAGAGGGAGAAATACAGTAGGTAGGTAGGTAGGTAGGTAGGTAGGTAGGTAGGTAGGTAGGTAGGTAGGTAGGTAGGTAGGTAGGTAGGTAGGTAGGTAGGTAGGTAGGTAGAGGGATAGAGGCAGAAATACAGTAGGTAGGTAGGTAGGGGGATAGAGGGAGAAATACAGTAAGTAGGTAGGTAGGGGGATAGAGAAGGAGAAATACGGTAGGAAGGTAGGGAGGTAGGTAGAGTGAGGAATACATTAGGTAGGTAGGTAGGGGGATAGAGAGGGAGAGGGAGAAATACAGTAGGTAGGTAGGTAGAGATATAGAGTGAGGAATACAGTAGGTAGGTAGGTAGGGGGATAGAGACAGAGAGGGAGAAATACAGTAGGTAGGTAGGTAGAAGGATAGAGAGAGTGAGGAATACATTAGGTAGGTAGGTAGGTAGGTAGGTAGGTAGGTAGGTAGGTAGGTAGGTAGGTAGGTAGGTAGGTAGGTAGGTGGATAGAGAGGGAGCGGGAGAAATACAGTAGGTAGATAGGTAGGTAGAGGGATAGAGGGAGAAATACAGTAGGTAGGTAGGGGGATAGAGAGAGTGAGGAATACAGTAGGTAGGTAGGTAGGTAGAGGGATAGAGAGAGTGAGGAATACAGTAGGTAGGTAGGTAGGTAGGTAGGTAGGTAGGTAGGTAGGTAGGTAGGTAGGTGGATAGAGGGGGAGAGGGAGAAATGCAGTAGGTAGATAGGTAGGTAGAGGGATAGAGGGAGAAATACAGTACGTAGGTCGGTAGAGAGATAGAGTGAGGAATACAGTAGGTAGGTAGGTAGGTAGGTAGAGGGATAGAGGGAGAAATATATTAGGTAGGTAGGTGGGTAGAGGAATAGAGGGAGAAATACAGTAGGTAGGTAGGTAGAGGGATAGAGAGGGAGAGGAAGAAATACAGTAGATAGGTAGGTAGGTAGGTAGGTAGGTAGGTAGAGGGATAGAGAGGAAGAAATACAGTAGGTAGGTAGGTAGGTAGGTAGGTAGGTAGGTAGAGTGAGGAATACAGTAGCTAGATAGGTAGGGGGATAGAGAGGGAGAGGGAGAAATACAGTAGGTAGGTAGGTAGGGGGATAGAGAGTGAGAAGGAAAAATACAGTAGGTAGGTAGGTAGGTAGAGGGATAGAGAGGAAGAGGGAGAAATACAGTAGGTAGGTAGGTAGGTAGGTAGGTAGGTAGGTAGGTAGGTAGGAAGGTAGGTAGGTAGGAAGGTAGGTAGGTTGGGGGATAGAGAGGGAGAGGGAGAAATACAGTAGGTAGGTAGGTAGGTAGGTAGGTAGGTAGGTAGGTAGGTAGGTAGGTAGGTAGAGGGATAGAGGGAGAAATACAGTAGGTAGGTAGGTAGGGGGATAGAGGGAGAAATACAGTAAGTAGGTAGGTAGGGGGATAGAGAAGGAGAAATACAGTAGGAAGGTAGGGAGGTAGGTAGAGTGAGGAATACAGTAGGTAGGTAGGTAGGGGGATAGAGAGGAAGAAAAACAGTAGGTAGGTAGGTAGGTAGGTATGTGGAGGGATAGAGGGAGAAATAGATTAGGTAGGTAGGTAGGTAGAAGGATAGAGGGAGAAATACAGTAGGTAGGTAGGTAGGTAGAGGGATAGAGGGAGAAATACAGTAGGTAGGTAGGTAGAGGGATAGAGAGGGAGAAATATAGTAGGTTGGTAGGGCGGTAGAGGGATAGAGGGAGAAATACAGTAGGTAGGTAGGTAGGTAGGTAGGTAGGTAGGTAGGTAGGTAGGTAGAGGGATAGAGGGAGAAATACAGTAGGTAGGTAGGTAGAAAGATAGAGGGAGAAATACAGTAGGTAGGTAGGTAGGGGGATAGAGAGGGAGAGGGAGAAATAGAGTAGGTCGGTAGGTAGGTAGGTAGAGGGATAGAGGGAGAAATAGAGTAGGTAGGTAGGTAGAGGGATAGAGGGTGAAATACAGTAGGTAAGTAGCTAGGTAGAGGGATAGAGGGAAAAGGCAGTAGGTAGGTAGGTAGGTAGATAAATAGAGTGAGGAATGCAGTAGGTAGGTAGGTAGGTAGGTAGGTAGGTAGGTAGGTAGGTAGGTAGGTAGGTAGAGGGATAGAGGGAGGAATACAGTAGGTAGGTAGGTAGGTAGGTAGGTAGGTAGGTAGGTAGGTATGTAGGTAGGTAGGTAGGTAGAGGGATTGAGGGAGAAATAATGTAGGTAGGTAGGTAGAGGGATAGAGGGAGAAATACAGTATGTAGGTAGGTAGGGGGATAGAGAGCGAGAGGGAGAAATACAGTAGGTAGGTAGGTAGAGGGATAGAGGGAGAAATAGTGTAGGTAGGTAGGTAGAGGGATAGAGGGAGAAATACAGTAGGTAGGTAGGTAGGTAGGTCGGTCGGTCGGTCGGTCGGTAGGTAGGTAGGTAGGTAGGTAGGTAGGTAGGTAGGTAGGTAGAGGGATAGAGGGAGAAATACAGTAGGTAGGTAGGTAGGGGGATAGAGGGAGAAATACAGTAAGTAGGTAGGTAGGGGGATAGAGAAGGAGAAATACAGTAGGAAGGTAGGGAGGTAGGTAGAGTGAGGAATACAGTAGGTAGGTAGGTAGGGGGATAGAGAGGAAGAAAAACAGAGGGTAGGTAGGTAGGTAGGTGGAGGGATAGAGGGAGAAATAGATTAGGTAGGTAGGTAGGTAGAAGGATAGAGGGAGAAATACAGTAGGTAGGTAGGTAGGTAGGTAGAGGGTTAGAGGGAGAAATACAGTAGGTAGGTAGGTAGAGGGATAGAGAGGGAGAAATAAAGTAGGTAGGTAGGGCGGTAGAGGGATAGAGGGAGAAATACAGTAGGTAGGTAGGTAGGTAGGTAGGTAGGTAGAGGGATAGAGGGCGAAATACAGTAGGTAGGTAGGTAGAAAGATAGAGGGAGAAATACAGTAGGTAGGTAGGTAGGGGGATAGAGAGGGAGAGGGAGAAATACAGTAGGTCGGTAGGTAGGTAGGTAGAGGGATAGAGGGAGAAATAGAGTAGGTAGGTAGGTAGAGGGATAGAGGGTGAAATACAGTAGGTAAGTAGCTAGGTAGAGGGATAGAGGGAAAAGGCAGTAGGTAGGTAGGTAGGTAGATAAATAGAGTGAGGAATGCAGTAGGTAGGTAGGTAGGTAGGTAGGTAGGTAGGTAGGTAGGTAGGTAGGTAGGTAGGTAGGTAGGTAGAGGGATAGAGGGAGGAATACAGTAGGTAGGTAGGTAGGTAGGTAGGTAGGTAGGTAGGTAGGTAGGTAGGTAGGTAGGTAGGTATGTAGGTAGGTAGGTAGGTAGAGGGATTGAGGGAGAAATAATGTAGGTAGGTAGGTAGAGGGATAGAGGGAGAAATACAGTATGTAGGTAGGTAGGGGGATAGAGAGCGAGAGGGAGAAATACAGTAGGTAGGTAGGTAGAGGGATAGAGGGAGAAATAGTGTAGGTAGGTAGGTAGAGGGATAGAGGGAGAAATACAGTAGGTAGGTAGGTAGGTAGGTCGGTCGGTCGGTCGGTCGGTAGGTAGGTAGGTAGGTAGGTAGGTAGGTAGGTAGGTAGAGGGATAGAGGGAGAAATACAGTAGGTAGGTAGGTAGGGGGATAGAGGGAGAAATACAGTAAGTAGGTAGGTAGGGGGATAGAGAAGGAGAAATACAGTAGGAAGGTAGGGAGGTAGGTAGAGTGAGGAATACAGTAGGTAGGTAGGTAGGGGGATAGAGAGGAAGAAAAACAGAGGGTAGGTAGGTAGGTAGGTGGAGGGATAGAGGGAGAAATAGATTAGGTAGGTAGGTAGGTAGAAGGATAGAGGGAGAAATACAGTAGGTAGGTAGGTAGGTAGGTAGAGGGTTAGAGGGAGAAATACAGTAGGTAGGTAGGTAGAGGGATAGAGAGGGAGAAATAAAGTAGGTAGGTATGTAGGTAGGTAGAGGGATAGAGGGCGAAATACAGTAGGTAGGTAGGTAGAAAGATAGAGGGAGAAATACAGTAGGTAGGTAGGTAGGGGGATAGAGAGGGAGAGGGAGAAATACAGTAGGTCGGTAGGTAGGTAGGTAGAGGGATAGAGGGAGAAATAGAGTAGGTAGGTAGGTAGGTAGATAAATAGAGTGAGGAATACAGTAGGTAGGTAGGTAGGTAGGTAGGTAGGTAGGTAGGTAGGTAGGTAGGTAGGTAGGTAGGTAGGTAGGTAAAGGGATAGAGGGATAGAGGGAGAAATACAGTAGGTAGGTAGGTAGGGGGATAGAGAGCGAGAGGGAGAAATACAGTAGGTAGTTAGGTAGGTAGGTAGGTAGGTAGGTAGGTAGGTAGGTAGGTAGAGGGATAGAGGGAGAAATAATGTAGGTAGGTAGGTAGAGGGATAGAGGGAGAAATACAGTATGTAGGTAGGTAGGAGGATAGAGAGCGAGAGGGAGAAATACAGTAGGTAGGTAGGTAGGTAGGTAGAGGGATAGAGGGAGAAATAGAGTAGGTAGGTAGGTAGAGGGATAGAGGGAGAAATACAGTAGGTAGGTAGGTAGGTCGGTCGGTCGGTCGGTCGGTCGGTCGGTCGGTAGGTAGGTAGGTAGGTAGGTAGGTAGGTAGGTAGGTAGGTAGGCCGGTAGGTAGGCCGGTCGGTAGGTAGGTAGGTACGTAGGTAGGTAGGTAGGTAGGTAGGTAGAGGGATAGAGGGAGAAATACAGTAGGTAGGTAGGTAGAGGGATAGAGGGAGAAATACATTAGGTAGTTAGGTAGGTAGAGAAATAGAGAGGGAGAGGAAGAAATACAGTAGATAGGTAGGTAGATAGAGTGAGGAATACAGTAGCTAGATAGGTAGGGGGATAGAGAGGGAGAGGGAGAAATACAGTAGGTAGGTAGGTAGAGAGATAGAGGGAGAAATACAGTAGGTAGGTAGGTAGGTAGAGGGATAGAGAGATTGAGGAATACAGGAGGTAGGTAGAGGGATAGAGAGAGGGAGAGGCACAGTAGATAGGTAGGTATGTAGAGGGATAGAGAGGGAGAGGGAGAAATACAGTAGGTAGGTAGGTAGGTAGGTAGGTAGGTAGGTAGGTAGGTAGGTAGGTAGGTAGGTAGGTAGGAAGGTAGGTAGGTTGGGGGATAGAGAGGGAGAGGGAGAAATACAGTAGGTAGGTAGGTAGGTAGGTAGTTAGGTAGGTAGGTAGGTAGGTAGGTAGGTAGGTAGGTAGGTAGGTAGAGGGATAGAGGGAGAAATACAGTAGGTAGGTAGGTAGGGGGATAGAGAGGAAGAAAAACAGTAGGTAGGTAGGTAGGTAGGTAGGTGGAGGGATAGAGGGAGAAATAGATTAGGTAGGTAGGTAGGTAGAAGGATAGAGGGAGAAATACAGTAGGTAGGTAGGTAGGTAGGTAGAGGGATAGAGGGAGAAATACAGTAGGTAGGTAGGTAGAGGGATAGAGAGGGAGAAATATAGTAGGTTGGTAGGGCGGTAGAGGGATAGAGGGAGAAATACATTAGGTAGGTAGGTAGGTAGGTAGGTAGGTAGGTAGGTAGGTAGGTAGGTAGGTAGAGGGATAGAGGGAGAAATACAGTAGGTAGGTAGGTAGAAAGATAGAGGGAGAAATACAGTAGGTATGTAGGTAGGGGGATAGAGAGGGAGAGGGAGAAATACAGTAGGTAGGTAGGTAGAGAGATAGAGGGAGAAATACAGTAGGTAGGTAGGTAGAGGGATCGAGAGATTGAGGAATACAGGAGGTAGGTAGAGGGATAGAGAGAGGGAGAGGCACAGTAGATAGGTAGGTAGGTAGAGGGATAGAGAGGGAGAGGGAGAAATACAGTAGGTAGGTAGGTAGGTAGGTAGGTAGGTAGGTAGGTAGGTAGGTAGGTAGGTAGGTAGGTAGGAAGGAAGGTAGGTAGGTAGGTAGGTAGGTAGGTTGGGGGATAGAGAGGGAGAGGGA